>SNQN01001375.1:33686-47574 GCA_008642245.1 Bassia scoparia
CACAGAGAACGACTAGACGACTCTTCGGACTATTGATTTTAAATATCAGCTACCTCACTATCATGTATTTCAAAGCACAGTTGATGAGATAGACGCGAACGCTGTAAGGACAACGACGACCTTCTAAAACTAGATGTTTGACAACCATGCTCCCTTGGACAAACTTATCTCGGAAGAATGCTCGCGTTAAGAAGAACCTCATAGACATGTCTCCTGCAACCGCCTAGACCACAAGCCTAAGTTCGGAATGACTCTCGATCAAACCATGGACTTACACCAGTCGAGCCTTTGAAAACACATTGACCACAATGTGACACAAAGGACTGGGTAACAATTAATACCACTGATTCCTATGAAAACCAATGTCCTTATGACTATATGTGCTCTCTTCATGGCTCGCTCTCAGACATCATTCCTAGAACTCGGATCTCACGACAAAGACTGCAGGTCGAGGAATCTGCAATAATCGGCGCACGCTCCAACATTTTTCTTATACAGACCGGCGAGATCCTATGATCAAGTACGCCTTTCTAATGATTGCTGCTGTGTCAGGACTTCACGATGTTCTTATACACGACGACTAGATCCGTTTGTTGCGCAACACTGCAGACGGACTCGTTTCGCTAAATTCTATATGTGTATGTATTTCTTTTCACATGTCATCATAGTTTGTCAGTAATTACAAGTTCAACAGCGATGTCTAATTCCGTCTAGTATCATAAGCAAGGCTTCACCACACTCTGTATGCATTCGTTGACTAAAGGGTAGCCCTTATATCCGAAGTTAGGGCTATCATTTTAAGTCCAAATGCTGTACATTTCTTCGGAAAGCATCGGTACATTCGGAACGCGCATGTCTATTGTTCTTTCTCAGGGGAGGACCCAGTACTGACATCGAGGGAATGAACGCTCAAGGACTCAGACACATACAAGCACATCAAACGCATGGGACACGGCTAAGGTAAAATACCTTTGTTTGCAGGTACCGGCGGGAATGGGTAAGTCGAGTTGTTGCGCATCCACGGAATCGAAACGTCGTTTGAGATGTTCCATGTATCGTCAGATCGAATTTCCGACACTGATCTCTGGACGGAATGTTCTCATCGTCTCTATGAGACGCTATACGTCTAAAGTCACAAAGACCATCTAGATTGAATCGGGTAGGAGAAGCTCTATAGTTAGACACGCCTTCTGGGACACATCTGTGTCGTCTCCTCCAACAATGGAGTAATCCGTGATGAAAATACGGTTGGGGCACCGTTTCGCGTTTTGTTTTGTTGTCGACTCGGAAAAGACGTAGCCTTTGTATACTCAACTGACTATACTGCTCTGGAGGAAAGTTCACGAGAGGTTGTCAATTTCGGATTATGAACTTATTTGTCATTCTGAGATGATGATTAGACTAAAAGTTGATCAATGGGCAAACCACTTATCTTTGGTGTCATTGATATGTGGCTGGGCGTTGTCTCCGTATAATCACCATCGAAAGGGTTCGCCAACAGGTTTGTTCGTCCAAGACAAGCTAAGTAGTAGAGCTGTACAGGACATCGTGCATCATTTTTTAGTTTTCACATCATGTGCGTCATCATTTTTTCTGCATAGTCCGTGCGTAAGTATCTTGCTTTACAGATTTTATCTTTTTCTTTGTCCCTTCGTGATGGTTCCAATCTATCATAGATTTCATCATGGAAATTTCGACAATTCTCGGTTGACAGAGTCCGCAAATAGCAGAAAATACGTGAAGTTCCATTCTCTATTTACGTAAAAATCTCCGTGTTATACTTACTACTGCAGACTTCCGTTCTAAATACATTCTCTATAGAGACTCCATTGCGTTATGGACGAGTATAGAGATGAGTCATGCGTAGGGTGCGGTCGAATCAAGGCGGGTATGGAATCACGAAATAAGTATTGTTCGGAATGTGGAGCATCTTAAATATATTAGTGCTTAGTCTCTTTCCTTACCGTGTAATGAGTAGGAGCCTCTACAATACACCAACATCTGGGAGACGTTAGTTGTCACTTATCTGTCGATAGAGACTGGAGCCTCGTATTATCGTGGGATCGCATGATCGCGAGACTGAGATAGCGTATATCACGGTCCATGTGATGGTGGGAAGTCGAGCCCTTATGATTACGCTCAAGCTTGTCTATAGCTGGGATGGTCTCTCGCCCAAATTTTTGCTTTCTGATCAATAGATAATAGAAGATAGAACCGTTGATAAGATAGGTTTGGAGAGACTAGCAGCGCATAATAGCGCCTAATTCTGAGCACTGCGTTATACGCTCATCCTCACGTATATAGCAGGTTTTTTCAAATGCCTCAGCTTGCTCTGCCCCTTGTGAGTGGGCCTATTGAAGTGGGCCTCTTGGCATGGTGCGTCTCGCTATGATCAGGACACTCTGTATTACATTTTATCGTCACGAAAGTGCCTTGCGACTCTACTTCCCTGCACACGATTCTCTCAATACACTTCACAGAAGGTGAACTAGACACAATAACGTCTACTACAACTCGAATGACGACTCACAACACGATCATCGTTTCCATTCAAAGCAGTCGTTGTCTAGTTGCGTGAGATCTAACAATGTCGATAGTCACGATCAATTTCTTGGGCGGTATAAACTCTGACCGTATTATCTTCTAAACCCCCGTCATAAACATTCTTGCATTGAGTCACTCTTTTTCACGATCTCTTTTGTTTGCTTGATACTTTTAAATTGTGATCGAGACATCCTTTATCTCATTGCGGGAGTTTATTAATCCAGATTAGATACAGCTACATCTTTTGAACAACTAAAACAACCTCACTGTAGGAGAGTGAAGGAGGTTCGCAATGAGTGAAAGTAACTAGATTAGGGCGTTTGTAGTTCTCTCAGAATGTTGTTTTCATCGTAATCTAACAGATAGGTTTCAGTCTTAAATGAGGTTCTTCAAGTGTTTCAATTTCATAATCTGGGATCATATTAATAAGAGAATATTGGCAAAATGAAGACATGTATCGGATGTACGAGTTTGTATACATACATCTAAGCACATATCTCGGAAAGTCTGTGGAGCAGAGAAGGCGAGACTAGCTGACTTTGAGTCTTCTTAGTGCTAAGGGAAGTCAGAAAGTGAAATAAATGGAGCATGCAAAAGAGTAAGCGCGCAGGAACAAACATGTACCCACTTCATAGTGTTCCTCAAAGCGGAGTGTTTGTCGTAGCGGATTCGCTCTGGTTTGAGTCCTCTGAATAACTCACATACATATAAGAATTTAACACTATGTCTGTAATGCATGCTTAAAAATAGGCAGAGGAACGCAAATCATATAATAGTTGTGGTGTCACATATACAGTTCAAGAATAACATCTACACAGGAAGGACGAAATCACCGGGTTATTTCTCAGCAGGTATCCACTCTAAAACATTGGACTATCAATCATTTCTACAGAAGTGCGACTAGGCCCCCTTGTGTGCTCAATTGTAGAAGGGCTCTGCGAATTAGAGTTGTGTGTATAGAATGCATAACAGCAAACCGACATTGATAAATCACTCCAATGAACGATCTCTCTCGAAAGTCAAATCAACTAGGCTCTTTTTGAATTCACAATTTGTTATGAAATCTCTTAGGACGAAGAAAGGTGCTGACACAGGAGGAGGGACGTAAGTGTAGGGCCAAGAGATAACAATGGCGACACGGGAGAAAGTGTTGGAGTGCCTCGCTCGATGTGGCGTGCTGTAATACGGATTAGCGCATTGTGGGCAAATGACAAACAAAAAAAGCAGAAAGCACAGACGCGTACACGTGAGTGGACAAGTGTGGGCCTGTTGTATGAACTATTTGGCACCTAATGGTATGAAGAGCGTCCTGTCGCCCGAATATACTATAGTAGTGGACCAGGTGCGGAGGCGCACAAATTCAGGGAGCCGACTCACAAGCTAGACCAATCGGATTGTATGGTTTATAACCATCACACAGCAAGTAAATGTCTACAAAGAATGGAAGGGGAGGATAGCGCATCAAGGTCAACGCAATCGCAAAACCAGTCCGTGACGATGCAAGACGGTAGAGCAGGCGCGTAGAAACTATGAAGGCGGTGGTCAGGTAGCTCCAACACCGTATCAACATTTGAGATGATTTATTTGAACTTCGTTCTATGGAATATATGGATCATCTCTCTGTAATATTATGTAATAACTTTGAAAAATAATATAAATTGCTAACAGAACCTGGAATTATGTGAATCATATACAAATCAAATTAACTATGGAACCTGTTTTAGGCACCAGAATTAACAAGTAAAAGCGAACGCTAGGTCCACAGATTATTGAGGTTGAGAGTTCAGGTTTCTCTTGTTGCTGAATACATGTAACTACGTCGATTCGTGGATGGCACAGTAGATCAATCCAAGTTCACGGGAGTATGATGGTCCTCCAAGCACATGTATTCCTCCAAAGGCTCAGCTCTCAACATATGCAGATGGTGAGCCTAGCAAAGGATTGAGACCATGAAACTCAAAAATTCATGGAAGAAAAGCAGCACTCGCATAACGAAAGCAGAAGATCTGAAGCACGCACATCTAAGGTGCTAAAAATGAATAGATGGTCTAAGAAATGCGAGAAATTGAAAAAAGTAACACCACACTGACAAAACAGAGGACAATGTCCTCCGACATAGGAAAACTGCAATGACGGCAAGAAGAAGACACAAAAGCGTTATTAAGGTGATACGGGGGAATATTTTGGCTTGTTCCTTTTGATGAAATGTTATGTGTAATAGCGTCGTCACCGGCTGTCGTATTTTGCAGCATAAGTGCCGGGTGTGAATGAATTGTAGTGGCTTCCTACCCACTAATAGGTAATCATGATTTCCTGTGATTCGAATAATGATATCTCAGAGTCGCCGTTTCGCGTGGTGTGTTCGACGCGGAAAGATGTTTTGAATCTACTGCGCGGTAAGCTGCCGACAAACGATGGATGGTTGAGTAAGCGAGATAGATCACTTTAGTTGAATGGAAGCAAAAGGTCAGCTTCTTACAAAGAGTGCCACATTCGAGTAGGTTGTTGTCTCTTTCAGGTCAGAAACTCGGATAAAATCACTTTCTAAATAGTGTATATCTTCTTACGAAAGAGTTTGATAAAACAAGACACTGACGTGGCGTTCATCGATGCATTATTTTTTCAGCATTCAATGCCATCCATCGCTGGCCTTCACATTTTGCTGAATATCGAAAATTTTTAAATTATTTTTCTGATTTTCTATGTATATACTTACCTGAAATTTTGATGCATATGATTTTAGAATTAACGTTGTTGGCACGTAATTTATACGCTAGTAAATTTCAGGTCAGTACCAAATACCTAAAAACTCCCCACTACTACTCACGGAATATCAGGAACGTTCCGGAACCTGTCATAGTAACACGGTATCCTCATTGGGACAACGCTTGCGACGTTGGATGCGAGCCAAGGATTCTCGTAGGTCGCACGATCGGAATCGAGGGCGAAACTCTTTTCACGACTAAAAGAAGAGATCGTCTCACGTTGCTAGGAGTTCGATGCTAAGTGTCCACATTCCGCAGGCGAAGAGTTTTACGTTGGCAACAGGCTCATACCAAAGTGACGGAGAGAGATCGCGTTCGGAGCCGCAACACTCCAGCGTCAAAACGCGCAGATGGGATGAGGCGGTAAATATGGTAATGCTCACTATGCATGTTTGTGTTATGCAACTAGCGAGATGTCTAGGTATACAAGTCTACTCATATAGTTCTGCTGTATTACTTAGATCCGATTATAATTCGATGCATAACTATACAGTATCTTTAGTAATGATGTCTCAATCAAAACACTCAACAATGCGATTAAATTGAGCCCATAAAAGAGATATACGTCTAAGTCCTGGGGATTGGATCGCAAGCGCTTAGTATATATCGCGCTGCAGCCACTAATGGAGGTTATTGAATCAAAAGTTAGACGTTTAATTCTTGCATGCATAGGGTGCATTCTATTGCGTACGAATGTTCGAGAGTTGTGATCGTGTTTTTCGCAGAGAAGTCGCATAGCCTATAATAGATTCAGTAGTTTGCTCGGCTTGGCTAGCTTAGATTATCGCGAGTGACGTCTGCTCTCTTCGTTACCAACTAAAATGTATCACACCTGACATGTTGTAATGCATATGTCATTACTAATCTCTCTAATGGATATCACAAATATGTGTCACGTGATCGATCAGATGTTGCATTAAGAAGGACACTATATTCGATATTATGCCACTCTTGTCTCAGATCATCACCACATCTTCTGAAATCATATGTCGAGCTCATTCATGAATGATCATTGTCAATTTGTGACGATCATTATGTGTTCCATTTCGGCTCGTCTTTACTGTTTCGAACGGAGACTGTAATTACCGCTGAAATTAAGGAGTGGTACTTTGTTTGAGAGAGAGATTTGACTGTTCATCCATGCAATAAAATCACGAAGTTCGCATCTTCCAGACAGCTCTACGTGGATCTGATGTTTTTGACAGTCTCACCTTGTGTATGTTTCCTTCTTAATTTGATTGTTATTTTGAGTTTTAATTCAATTAAAGCAATGTAGCAAACTCACGTTGTTTAATCGTTCTGTAAATATGTAGGATTTATTCAAAAATATTTTTCATTGTTTGCATGGTTTTGCTTTCATTATTATACATATTGTTATTGTCCAATACTAACGCGTTTGTTTGTCTCAACTAGCAACTAATCGAAAGGCGACTCCTTTGGTTTTTTATTTCTAACAACTTTGATTGTTTGCCAGTGAAAGGTGAGGAAGACACACATACAATTATTAGCCTTTACAACTTTGTTTCAATGTCTAATGTATATATATTTTTTTTTTTTTTTTTTTTTTACAATTACTTACAACTCTGTGCTACTTATTATGTCTTGGCCCAGTGTTCAACATTCTGTATGACATAGGAGGTCCCTGGTATTATTTATTTAATGTGCGAGTGCATTTGTAACTCATCTATTGTTGGAAGTCTGATGGCGATAAGATGAAATTACGTGCGAGCTGACTGGGCTGGAATATTGGAGCTTATTAGCACTTGCCTATGATTGTATGACATTGAGCCGTAACACTAAATCAAATGTGATTGTATTAGCACATGATATCAGATCAGTTGTCCGCTTCTAAGACACGTCTGTCTTGTCTAATTTATCAAGTAACCCACTTAGTAAATCTTCCTATAGACGCGCTAGACATTCGTTTTCAATCTCTAGTTTCTTAACATGTGCATATATGGCCTTGTGATAATTCTTAGAATATTTTGATTGAGGTCTATCTCTGTAGGATAGGACAATAGCCTGAAGTCTCTCTGTAGTAAGAGTGCTGCTCATCAATGCGGTTTTGGCGAATTCTCGCGGTTCAAGATCCGCAATGCGTACCGGCCATCTCCCACCGAACACGCACCTCGTTACTCCTGACCCCCTGCGCCACGCTCAAGGGAAAAGACCAATTAAGATACTGCGATTAACCACAATGTAGAATCGGGCGTTCACGCGAGTACCTATATAGGGCATCGGTGTGCCGATCCCCTTCACACTATTCTATCCGTCAGTACACTATGACCTACCATGAAGCAATAGCTACTATTGCTCGAGCTGATCCACATGGTGGTATCATCATAACTTGCTCGGGTGCAACAGCTGAACGTTTCTTGGGAGTTGTCGAACCTTGCTTTGGCCTAGGAAGGCAGGGGCAGAAGCCCTAACAAGTATCTTATGTGGAGCGATATCGAAATCCACTGGGTTGTTCCTTAGATTGGACGTGGGGTCCGATTCCTGATTGGACCAAACGCTCTTTTCGTCTGCTCGCAGATGGCATGACCAGCATTGTGATAGAGCAATTCGTAGCCCGCGTGGGAGAACATCACTCTGTGCAACATCCCTCAGGTTTTAGTGCTAATCTACCACCTACTTGAAGGGAATACATAGTTGCGGACACATGTTGGCAACATGATGAATTGGATGGAATTTTTCACTGTGGTTTCAAGGCTGCTCCACGCAGAAAGCTAATCGAATCAGAAGGGAAGAACCTTAGTGCGGCCTTGCGTAGGCCTTGTAGAGGTAGAATCAATTGCGGAGGAGAATACAGCTAGGTCGGAGAATGATGTGGACGAATACAGACGAGGTAGGCGGCGGCGAGACCATGTCGCTGGACAGAGCCACTTAGCTAGTAGACTCGTACCTAGATAAAGGCAACAGACTTCAGAGGAGAAGCGTAGATCGATGTATAGAGGTATCTAATTGCAAGAACTCAGCAAAATAAATAAGGGTTATATCCTAATACCGAAATCTTAGAAATTACAGAGGAGAGGCACACAATAAAGAGTGAGTAAGAGGATTACATTCGATCACGCTCCTGCGCTAGTACATATAAGCACATGGCAGATCAACCAGTCACTACACATCTTAGACGAATGGTCGAATGCTCTAGCTTCTTCGATAATTCCACCTCGCCATCAGCGTATCCATTTAAATATGTCTTACACGCGGCGTCTGACTGAATAACTTTCAGTGCATGCACTTTTGTCGAGGCGTTTTTCTATTCAGGGTGTGGATTGCCTCATTAGTGATAGCTGATTCACATTGTTTTTCGTTAACCTGAGAGAAGGAATTGGTTTCTGTTCAATTCTTCTTAGGAATATAGTCCAGTATGCTCGCAGCAGCAATTAGAAGGAAACTTATTAGTTTTTTCTGAGGGGTAAAAGGAGAACAATGTAGACGATAGGTATGTTACTATTAGGCGATATGAGATATAACATTTGGGTAGGTGGATTTATCGTTAATGTCTAGAGATAGCAGATTAAATTTACTCGTCGTGAGATAGATATATGGCGAAGCAGTTGTCTATGTCTAGCAGTTTTTGCTTTTTTTGTATTGTATATTAAGAACATAGAAGAGATACCCTGGACAGTCCCACTCAAGGCTTACGCCGCATAGAGGATTATAATGTAAGTCAATACTATGAGGCTTCCATCGGATAAGATATCTGGTAGAAAGACCATTCGAAATTAGCTTGTGTTTATTCAGTCTTGCACCTATTCTTTTGAGACAAGAAGTATAATTTTGTTAGATCTTATTTATCTTTTGTTATACCACTCTATCTAGGTACGGAAAAGTCAATTGTGTTCTTGGTAATTACTGACTCAATTTTTTCTCCATATAACTTGTAACTCATATCTACTGATTAAAGACAAAACCATATAAAAATTGAACGATTAATCCAGAGTACGCTCTGCTACACGAACCCCGCTGCATGTGTCCGTTTGTATGTTAGTGTGACTCCTTGCTACCAGATGCAATTAACGTGAATTACAACTATTTAATGGTGGAGCGTTTTATGTGGGAGGGTGATACAATAAAGTCAGTGATTATTAAAGTGAATAACAAGTGGAAGAACTGGTCTAGCGAGTAACAACTATTCCATATTTTAAGGTCTTATTGATTCTTTTGAGTCAAGTTATTTTGTAAGTAGTGTAGACTAGAAGAACACAGATTATCGACTACATGACAGAGATTGATAGGATTGAGATTCGTTAAAGCAAAAGATGCAGTGATCATATCGGATGGAACTGCCATCTACTTACAATATAGCATGCCATTGAAGTGAGTACTGTGTGGTTACTGAATTTTTAGCTTTAAAAATTGGAAGTGTTACTCTTGTATTATTAGCACTTGACATAGCATCGTTTAGATAACTATATATTTATCTAATCGTTCAGCATCAATGAGTGGTCGTTACTTCTTTTTTTCTCTTTTATCATGTAACGTCTTTCTATGAGCCCTATAGGGAAGGGCAAGGAAACTCCTGATTGGCGAGATGCTATTTTCAGGAACTCGAGATGCCGAATCAGCATCACTGGTTCGCTTTAAATCAGCAGATTTATGAATACAATAAGTGTTCTAATGTGAGATAATCCCTTTCCTCCAAATATAAAAAGCTATCTCGCTATGATGATCTCTGGACGACGAGTGACCTTCCCACTACATGCGCAGAACCAATCTTATATTCTTCCAGGGAGAATATTAGACATGTATCCATAAACTCACTTCGCCGATCGAGTATGGCTTCGTTAAGACTAATGAAATGTCTCTTTTATTCATGGTTCCATTGCTTATCATACCATTGCTAAAGGACAGAGTGAATCATGATGAAGAGAAAAGACTGATCAGCATATGCAGCCATCGTGCATCAGCTCCGATACTTTCTGTGTACAACTTAGAGAACAGGAAGAATTGATTGGCACAAGTGGTCAGTGTGTCACTGTAATACTGAGGTGTACTTTCGCCTAAGATTAAATTTGTCGAACTATAGTATAGAACATAATTTCTTGCATGCTCTAGCTATAGCAGCACCAACACAAAAAGACATAGCTCCATTGAATCTCTTTTTGATGTTTTCTTATTGCTCAAGTAGCATTTCCTTAAACTTTACAAAGTGAAAAGTCGGAGAGGAAGGATAGGGCAAAAATATCGGAAACATTTGATGACTTTACTGAAATCTAGCCAAAGTTATGTAATATGATTGTGCAGATGTGTGTTGTCTTTCTCTGTTATGTCTAATTCTTTTAGTCCATTCCATCCCGATCTTTTGTATGATAGTAATTTTTTCCCAGGATAACAGATGACAACTGTTTTCTTATAGACCGCTCTTTGGTTTCTTCCTCTGCTCCAAGAGTTCCGGATATCTGTGTCGTGTCTGGTGATCCATCTTATGGGGATAACACGGAAGATTCATTTCAAGGACTGTTAATACATGCATCAAACGATTTAACATCTATGCGTGCTGATAAGATGGAGGTGTTTGCGTTTGAGCATATTTGGTATATTTCCCATTGGAAAAATCGGAGTAACCTAACTC
The DNA here is from genome assembly GCA_008642245.1 of Bassia scoparia. Taxonomy (NCBI): domain Eukaryota; kingdom Viridiplantae; phylum Streptophyta; class Magnoliopsida; order Caryophyllales; family Amaranthaceae; genus Bassia; species Bassia scoparia. The sequence goes on from SNQN01001375.1 coordinate 44,577, forward strand.
AATTTGGAGATATTGTCTGAAAAGCAAGTTTTGGATTATTTACTTAAATGGCGTTCACGCGGCCCTGTTATTCTTCGACCTTAAAAGAAAGGCAACATCAGTTTGGAACAAACTTCTAACATTGAGTTTGTCTGTCACTGTGTTGTTTAGCAAACTTACTGTCACCTCAGGTACCCTATAGTTTGTTTTTTGAATATAGGGCGTTATAAATTCCAACTTTGGTCGTTTCACAGACTATAATTGATCAACTAAAACACTGAGCACTTCCAAGCCAGGCCAATTTTTAATGAAGAAAGGACTCTATTATAATCGATCCATGTTGCACGAGGGAAGAATTTCCTATTGGCAATATTTTTGAAAGAAATGCACTACAACTTGTCGTTAGAAGTGGATAGTTAGACTAACGTTCAGAAGGTCGTTTTTGTGATTTATTAATGAAGTGTGTGCTTGTTTTTAAGTGTATATAGTATCATTCATCTCATGTGTACGTTGTCCTATTTTTTCTTTTTTCAGTGATCAACTCCCAGTCGTAGTTATTTTTGGGCTCCTCCAGCTGACCTCATGTGTTTTGCAGAATATAAACTTTTCTTTCCACTGTTGGCAATCAAGTAGCATATCAGATTGTGCAAGCTTCCATCTATAAGTGAGTATCTCGAAGCAATCCACTGTTCTTTGTTATTCATTGAGCATCAAATCATCTGTAACCTTAAATTCAGTGCTGATGACACGTATTGAGTTTGTTTTAAGATGATGAATGAACTTAAATGTTTGCATGTCATCACATGAATGTAATTAAAGCATGACTAGTATACTTCTGCATGTTTCTCTCTGTTAACAGAATCCGCCACCTAATTAGAGAGTGCTACGCATTTACTTTATGTTTGGATTGAAGGACATGGAGGGAAAGGGAGGGAAGAAACATGGAGGGATGAWGTTTCTTTCATWTGGATAACTAATGAGGAAGGAAGGGAATTGGAGGAGAGAAAAATGGAAGAATTAATTGGAAAGAAACTGATCTCTCCAACAATGGAGAGATTTGAAAGGAAACCTCATCCTTTTCCCCTCCTCTTCCTTTCCCTTCACTTCCCTTTATCACCCTCACCTTTTTCCTCTCATTTTGTTATCCAAACAAAGCCTTAATCTGGCGGACATTCTTGTTTTATCTATATTATTCCCAACGTCTCTAATTACTTCCCACATTTGCTCTATCCAGTGTGATGTGATGGGGTCCATGGGAACTATTATTTTCTGAGTGGTTTGGACTTTGGAATGTGGTGGACAAAAGTGAAGGTAAAATAGATAGAAATCATGTGAGAAAATGACAAGAATAAGGGTTAAGTATGTGGAATTTATGTGGGGACCACAACCTAAAATGGGAAGTTTAACAAATATACCGGAAAATCCGTTCAAGAAATTGTAGCCACTAGTAATTAAATTGAGATGAGAAACGGGGGAGTGATTATATAATGTTTAGTTGGCTCTAACTTAAGTAATTGACTAYTGTAGTTAATATATCATTATAACAAAAATATTCAAATAGGAAGTTTATCCTTCTGARGATGCCCAGTTTCAGATGGACAATTCTTTACTTTGACTTTYAAATTTTGATTATGTTGTCTAGAAGATACTATCTGGATACAGCATGCTGATTCTGCTTTACTTTTTCCTAGAAAGAATATTCRCGTAGCTGTTATTCTTTATAAAGTAATGTGATTTGTGATAGCAACTTCCTTCTTCTGGCATCAGGTTGCATTGTCAAAGGATTTTTGTCGTTTGATCATTGTCTGCTCTGGAGAATTATTGAGCAGCAGTAGTGAACTCGATCAAGAACCATTGTCTGGATGTAATACTGAGGGTATGCATTGCTTGGTTTTGGACACCTCTATATTTCAGAAGAGGTAAAATCAGCACTTAATTACTGTAAAGATGTTGAAGCTTCATCGGTTTTAGTTTTAAAGCACCTCTTAATCRTGATCATTCTAGTGGTATTCCCATAGGCACACCCTTTATACATATKCAAATCATTAAGAATATATTATACTTCCTCCTTTTCTTTAGNATTTTACTTATAATGCGTTCACGCGCCCTGTTATTCTTCTGACCTAAAAGATAGGCAACATTCAGTTCTTGTGAACAAAACCTTCTAACATTGAAGWTTGTTTCTGTCACTGTAGTTGTTTAGCAAACTTACTGGTCACGAGTCATGTAAGCCYTATAGTTTGTTTTTGAATTAATAGGKCGTTATAATCACAACTTTGGTCTGTTTCACAGACTATAATTGATCAACTAAAACACTGAGACTTCAAGCCCATGGCCAATTTTAATGAGAAAGGACTCTAATTATAATCTGATCCATGTTGCACGAGGAAGAAATTTTCCTATTGGCAATATTTTGAAAGAAATGCATTACAACTTGTCGTTTAGAAGTGGGATAGTTAGACTAACGTTCAGAAGGTCATTTTTGTGATTTATTATGAAGTGTGTGCTTGTTTTAAGAAGGTATATAGTATCATTCATCTCATGTTGTACTGTTTGTCCTATTTTTTTTTTTTTCAAGTGATCAGCTCCCCAGTCGTATTATTTTTGCGGCTCTCTGCCAATGCTGACCTCAATTGGTGTTTTGCCAGAATATAAACACTTTGTCTCTTCCACTGTTTGGCAATCAAGTAGCATATCAGATTGTGCAAGCTTCCATCTATAAAGTGAGTATCTCGAAAGCAATCCACTGTTCTTTTGTTATTCATTGATGCATCAAAATCATCTAGTAACACATTCCAATTCAGTGCTGATGACACGTCATTGAGTTTGTTTCGAAGATGAATGAACTTAAATGTTTGCATKTCATCACATGAATGTAATTAAAGCATGACTAGTATACTTCTGCATGTTTCTCTCTGTTAACAGAATCCGCCACCTAATTAGAGAGTGCTACGCATTTACTTTATGTTTGGATTGAAGGACATGGAGGGAAAGGGAGGGAAGAAACATGGAGGGATGA
>SNQN01001375.1:48854-68030 GCA_008642245.1 Bassia scoparia
ATTGACCTAGCACTAACGCCCGGGTTTATCTTACGTTGCCATGCATTTTCTAACAACTAATTTTCAATATCTTATTTTACACTTCACTTCGTTGTCACCACATTCCAAAGGTCCAACCCTCAGAAAATAATAATTCCCTACTGGGGACCATCGCCCTCAGCCGATTCGTGCACCATCGAGCAAGACAGCCTCTCGGATAGAGCAACGCGTAAAAGGTGAGCGGCATGGAGTATGAAGTGAACAAGCCTGCAAAGGGAAAACGGAAGAGGAGGGAAAAAGGATGAGGTTTCCTTTCAAATCTCTCCTCTGTTGGAGAGATCAGTTTCTTTCCAATTAATTCTTCCATTTTTCTCTCCTCCAATTCCCTTCCCTTCCCTATAGTTATCCAACGTGAAAAGAAAACGTGAGGTAGTATTTTGATGACATTGGAAACATGGAACTTGTGATCATAATTTCTGTTCTTGTGCTGACCTCTCCTTTGTTTAAGTACTAATGTCACACCTTTGTTCAGGCTGTAAATAGYGATCTTAACTAGAATTCACTTTCATTGCATAAATTAAAGGTAAGGCCACAAGGTTAGGCTTTAGGGTGATAATWAATAGTTAGGTAAATCTTGCTTCGTTTTGGCAGAGCTTAGMGGGAGTTTCTGTATGATAGTCCTTGATGCTTTGCTTGARTGTCTCGTGTTTCCAGTTTCATCAATCTTGAGTTTGATGCCTTTTTCTTAATTCAAGTCTTATGCTTCATAGAATACAACTATACATATTAATTTTACCAAAGCAAAAAAAAGTCACTGAATATTGTTCTAGTCTGTCTCTTATACACATCTTTCATCAATCTTGAGTTTGATGCCTTTTTCTTAATTCAAGTCTTATGCTTCATAGAATACAACTATACATATTAATTTTACCAAAGCAAAAAAAAGTCACTGAATATTGTTCTAGTATATAAAAGATAAAGAATAAAAATGAGTACTTGAGAAGCCCTACAAACTTTGTGTCAAACTAATGATACTATCACTCATGGTGTCAGCTCTAAAGAATTGGACATAAGCTGACTTGGCCTTGTAAAAATCTTAACAGTATTTTTTTTTTTTTTTTTTTCAGTATTTTTTATTTTTTATTTTTTTTTTGTGTTAGTATTTTTTTTTTTTTTTTTTTGTGTTAGTATAACATTGACTGTTCATTCTTAAGTGTATGACAGTCTTCTATATAATGCGTACATATTTCCGAAATCATTCTAAACAGATGTGCTTCATGGTAGCCTTTTTTTTTAAACAAGATTTTGTTCATTAAAGTGCAGCTCTAAGGTAAACTTTATGATAGTAATAGTGTGTTACTGAAAACCTTACTTTTCCAGGAAACAAGAACTTCACCAAGTTGCTCAACAGGCTTCCAGCATTGAAGATTTAAACGAGGTCATTCGAGCATCATTGTCAATTATGCATAAGCAATGGTGTGATGCCATGCAGACATTCCAAGACAAATTCCATTCTCTATCAACACTTATTGTTAGCCACGGTAATGTAAATGAAGACTGTGCTWCAGGAGCATYTCATTTTGTTTAGTTTTTAGTCTAAAACTCCATTTGTATCACATATATAGGACTGGATTCATCACCTCAGGAAGARTTTCTRAGTCTCCTAGGAGGCGCTCGAACAAGTCCACCAATTCACCAATTTCTGGTCAACTCTCTTGGCGAAGCGGTATGACGAGCTGCTTTATTTTGTCTGTATGTGATTTTAAGGAGGCTCCCCTTTAGGGGGGGTGGGAGTGGGGGCGCATCAGAAGATACTTATTCAGTATTTTTAGATCAATGAATAGGGATAAAACTGTGGATGAATGCTGGTATCTAATGCAGGAGAAGGAACTGCAGCTCATTCTCACTCGTATCATCCAGGGCAAAGTGTGACATCATTGGATCTGCTTTGAAGCTGCGATTGTGCAGGGTTTTTGTCTTACCTTTAGTAAACTTATTTATGTCCATTCAAAATAGACAGGAGTAAGCTGGATGATTTTGCGCCCCCGCACTCCCGCCACCCACCCTACGCACACACACTAAACCACCTCCCCACAACCCCAACCAACAACATCACACACATTCGAGAAAACAAAAAAAAAACAAAAAAAAAAAAAAAGAAAAAAAAAAAATATTAAAATATAATAAAGAAAAAAAAAAAAAAATAAAGAAAAAAAAAATGCGTGATGTAGCCTAAGATAATCTCGGACGGCTATGGTTCTATCCGGTATCCGTTAAACAGTGTGTAGAGAGCGTAATGGACGTAGGTCGGATGCGCGGTAGTGCGATAGGGTATATGGGATAAGCGGTTGTTAGTAGGTGTCGTCATGTGCAGAAAGTGAGAGTTAAGATTTTGCATAAGTGTAAGTGATATTCTTCCTGTAGTGTTAAACACGAACTTAGGAAGGCTGGATCACGCATATAGAATAACTGACAGTGGTATGTTAGAGGAAATGACATGTAGAATTAATTCAGTGTCATCTGGTCGTTTCTAGGGTATGCCGTCTAGTGAACCCTAACTGGCGAGGCTAGGTAGTGGATATGTTTTAATAGGTGCCTCTCAATATTTATGGATGAGCACAATCACTCATAGATGTAATTAAAAAGAAAGCTCAAAGCACCTATGATATCTGGTGCCAAGCTAATATTGTACCTTAGTTTATCATAATCGAAGTGACAGTTAGCTTAATCCCAGGATAGCAAAAGAGTCTTTACTTTCAGGAATGGCTTGGTGGGTCATGAAAATAGATAGAGCAGATGAGCGCGTAGACTCTTATTATAACTGGTGGCAATGCTGTTAATTGGGGATGTACCTATTGCTTGATCATGCAGGTAGAAATTTATTGGATTGGTAGATGGGAGGAGGGGTTTAAAGTCTGTTCTAAGGTGTGCGGGGCTCGCTAGTGGAGCATGGCTTAGGGTACGAAAGAACTATAGAACATATTGCAACCAGAAAAAGGGGTAAGTGTTGTGGTTGTACTAAGTTGTGACGGGTGATTGTGCAGAATTCTGTATCAACAGTGTACTGCGGCAGGTGATGGGGCCAGTTCTTTTTTCCTTCACAGGATCCTTTTTTAGCCTGTTGTTTCTGGTGTGGCGCCCCCCCCCGCCCCCCCTAACATATACAATTTTTTTATCGTCGTATTGCATGATTTAGTTTTTACACCTGTCCAATTTTGTTTGTTGGTCATTTTGATGCATTTGATGAGAAAAGTTAGAAACTTCTAGCAAAATTGCTGCTAACCCTTTTGAATTTATCATGCCTTAAAAGTCGGCTCAACATAATGTCTAACGCTAACCATGTGGCGAATACTGAATAATTAGTATGGATTCGTTTTGACTCCAACTATGTACGATAAGGATGCAAATCTCTGCGCTTTGGAATTTTGAGACTTTTCTTTTGGTGTAACGTGCGGACATACTATAGAATTTATATGGTGCACAGTGCACTCTATCAGTCTATTGAAGATAGGCAGCTGAGTCAATGAAAGAGTTTTTTGTACCTCAAAATCTCAATTGCTTTTATGGAAATCCTGGCAGAATTAATGCAATACTTTCTATTGTTTTTACATTTCTCCTAATCTTTTTCAGTTCTCAATTTTTCAGCTGGCTGTTAGGTGCATAAGATACTTATAATCAGAACCTAGCGATCAGCTTCCCTCATTCAACAGGTTTTGGCTTTGCGCTTTTTTCCTAATTCTATATGATAGGTTGACTAATCATATCTCAGTTGTTGTAACATTTCTTAGCTTGCACTTTGCAGTGAACTGGTTATAATGTTTTTGAAGTTCCTTTATGATCGAGATCCAGTGAAGCTACTCCTGGACCAATCTGTGGTTGATCACTATGTACCACTTAATTTGTAAGCATCATTAGAATGCCGTGTGCCTTTTCTAAACTTGTCATATCTACCTCCTCTTTCTCYATACTTCAGTGTGATTAATGCTTACGCCTTACATTTGCTAAATATATGTGCAAGTTTCTTCCTCATGTCATCACTAATAGCTTTGCAATCGAATTGGCAAAGAAATCTTATTTCTTGTTGCTGTTTTATTTTGCAAATGAGATTTTGTTTGCTCATTGCTGCTTCTCATCTAGGTTTTAGGTGTGCCTAGAGGTATCACCGTATCAGTTATGCACACCTGGGAGTATAATAGATGTCTCGTTTAGGCACCTTTGGATATCATGTAYATATTCTTCCATTACCCAGTTCTTCAGATAGGTCTTAATCAAGTCAGATGTTGACAAGTCTTTCCAAGTATTAATGGGAGAACAATGGGAATTGAACCCGTGCATGGTGGATTCACCATCCATTGCCCTGACTTGTTAGAGTAGGGGAGTGAGTGACCTTTCTCTGTCTTTTTCTTCTACCTTGCCGTAYATGCCTCTATCAAGTGGGAAGTATTATTGAATTCACACACCATATAATTCTCATACTCACTGAAAAGATGTAAACTGAACATGTGATGAATTTTATTCTCATCTTTGGTTTGGGCACGTAAGACGGAGACCAGAAGATGCAATGCTAGGAAGAGTGAAAGGTTGTGATCATGGAAAAGATCCCTAAAAACTCATTCTAAYAGCTGCTATAGACTGGTTTTATGGGCACCRAATGTGGGTAGATGTGTGATTATGGTGAGGAGAAATGGCAGTAATGGGAAGAAAATGGAATTTTATACTAAAGTACTAAAATATATTACACCCTAAACAACTTTCGAGTAGTCACCAGTCACCACTCCAAAACTATTCTACAATACAAATGATTTTTCCTAGAACTAGTTCTAGCAAGTGAAGATACAAATGAATTTCTTTGATGAGTCTCCATAATGATAGACACCTCAGGAATAATGACACAGAGAGTTGAAGAACTTGTTAAACTAGGGGGATTTGCAGATACTGGATTGCTACACAAGAACGTTAGCTAAAGAATTCCAGCACATGGAATCCAGGTATCTCTTCTTAAACTTTTTTTTTTTTTTGAATTATTGAATTTGCATATTTTGAAGTGTATTGTGTATAATCAAACAAATTCTCCTCTCTAGCTTTTCATGCTTTGCCCATTTCGGTAAATTAGTTCAAAAATCCTAAACATACTATGCTCTCAATCGCATAAAGCTCCAATTTCTTCCAGACACTTAATTTAGGTAGAAAATATTTTATTGAGATTCGAGAAAAATATAGATTTATATGGTGGTATTAATGGGTATTTTCGGAACTGAATAATTTCCACAAATTTGAGATAGTGGACCCAACCTAAAGGAGTGGAAGTTTAATTGATGAAAACTGTAATGCGGAAATGGGATGATTTTGCAGGGAAAAGTGAGCATTAATTTTAGACATTAGACGCCTCTTTTTGTTCTATTATTTTACATCGAAAATTTTCAAATAACTTGTAAATTTACCTCCGTATATTTGGAACAGCAAGATTTTCTGCTGTGGTGAGAGAGAAATTCCTTAGCTTGCTGTGTCTATTGTATAGAAGCTCGAACTACAATCTCGCAAACGCATTTATTTGCTTATATTCCTCTACATCCTTGCTTTCTTTTGTTTTTTATGTAATTTCTACTTTTAGTTTCAAGGAGGAAGCTTCAATATGCTTATACAAACATTTCAAAGGAGATAAATGTGAGCGGATTATGCTCTATACCTTCCGATCTTCACCACCATCCACCTCTTGCAGTGTTCCAACATCAATAGCATCGCTATCGGGTAAATGTTCTGTTAATACACTAATAACAATTACTTTACTGAAATTAGTTTGCTGTATATTTCAAAAAAGCTCTTAACTGATACAATTCAGAGAAACTATTACATCACATGTTCACTTATCTTAGATATGCTCAAATTTGATTGTTGAGTATTTCTGTTTAAAATCATTCGTTGTTTTGCTGGTTAAAAATGGTCCTGTTTTAGTGAAAAAATTATCACTCTAGATCGACATACACAAGTGTCTTTGTGGCAAACACCATAACAAACTATGGAAACACATTCCGCTGTGGATAGCTGGCCTTTTGATTCTCTGATTACAAAGGATGGATCATAGAGAAATTGTGCATCTTCCTTGTATTGTGCTTTCAATACATCTCAAACTTCCATTAATTAAGATCTTACAAATACTATGGATTTAATTTGGCTATGATATGATGATAACAGGATATAGTTCATCCCTGATTAATTCCTGTTTGCTTCGTAAATTTGGTTGAAATTTTCAATATTCAAGCACCTATTATCCTTAGATCATTAATGGCATGGTAGTTGCTAGGACATGCTGCTATTTGCCATATTTAAATAAGTGAATATTCGGATAAAACCTATTAGAAATTTTGAATGATACTTATATTGAACAGACCAAAGAATTGTGAACAATAAAGTTGTTTGTAACCGAGATGGCGAGATCAGATAGGTTGTTCATGTTTAGTGACATTCTCGTAACCTTTCTTACTTTTGCTCTGAATGTTCTCTTAATAGTCAGTGAGCGGATTGGCAGATGTCCAGTAGAGTGATGCTCATAGTTCAATAAGAGTTTCATCTGCTAACTATGGTATTATTGTTCCCTTTTCTGATGCATCATCTCATACAGGATGTTGGTCCTGATGTTTCAACAGGCAAGGCTAGTCAAGAAAACCTTGTSGACTACATCACTTTCACAATACCTGACTGGTCCTCGTCAGATGTTTCAAACTGTATATGCATATTACGAGGAGTTATAAATGAAGCAGATAATATTAGAAGCAGATATACTACAGTTGAAGCCTTGTTCCTGTCTGTGTCAAAGGATTTCAGTTGCACGGATATATCTCTGTATAAAGTATTGTCATAACAAACTTGTGCCTTTTTATTTTGTTCTCTGTTAGCCGACTGTTCGCTGTTATTTCTCTGAATTTTATGACGTGTGCTTCTCTTAAATCCAGGAACGCCAAATCATTTTGCTGTTAAATGAGACTACAGCTGCTCCTGACAGCAGCGGGAATGCTCTTCTCATGATGATTCAAACAGCYGACCTGCCATTTGTCTCTATGATGAGATCATGTAGTCTGAATTTTTGGAACTCGGATCAATTACGGGTAAGGTTCTTTGCATGCTGAATAATAAAAAGCATACAGTCTTCTCCATTAAAAATTTATATCTGTACAGTGACTGCTCTTAACTTTCAGAAACTTTCTGCATGATAGCTTATGTTAGTTTGGACTTATATACCAAGTAATAAAAAAGCAGATAGCCCAATCAAGTACTCCATATTTAGTTACTTGACATCTATTACTGTGGACAGAGCCCAAGAGCCTTAAAATACCAGTCTTTGCTGGATAGGTGGGAAATGGAGTTTACCCACTRGTGAAAGAGGACGATTGGGAAATCCCTGCTAGCACTTGATATCAGAAATTATTTGAAAAGTCAAACTAATGTTTGTAACAACAAATCCATCTTCGCTTAAGGACCAATACCTAATACCCTTTTGTAGTCAATATTGAACCTATTTGGGACGACTATTGTCTTAAGCCCTTTGACCCCTGACTACAATCTTTCTAAATGGATGTTCAATAAGGAGCCCTATTTCGATCCTAATGTTCCTCATTATTTACTGAATGTTACTATTATCAAAAATTAAAYTGAGGCACATAKATTACCTGTCTGTCATTTAACATTTGTCCATTCTGATACTAATTTTGAAAACATAATTGACCAAATGTATCAAGTTTCAACTAGTTCAATTTCTTAATATATKTACTTTGTTTGGTTAAAATTATTGAAAATACCACTTTTATTTGTAAACTTCAGGACTATATATTGCCCTTGCAAATGGAGAGTGCAAAGGTTCGAWGTATTCCTCACAGTGTGGTTCCACCTCTTGCAGTAAGTTGTAAGTAATCTCTCTTTCCTGAAGCTTTCTACATGTGGCACTACTATATCTACCATGAATACAGTGGGTACGAACATCTCTTTGCACTGATTGATGTAGTGGGTGCAGTGAGAGTGAGGTATAGCTCGGTTGGTTAGAACTCCCCTACTAGTTTAGTAGTTTTAGGAGATTGTGGGATCGATTCTCATCCTCGCCCTTATGGCTCTCTAAAACACCCAAAAAGAAATATTGAAGTGGGTGCTGTCTTGTTCATCATAAAAGAGTCCTCTTTTCTTTTCTCCCACTTTCTGTTCKTCCTCTACCAGCTATTCTTGTTTCTTCCATCCTTTATATGTTCTTGTGTTTAAAAGACCCAGGGATCAGYCTTAATCGTCCAAGTAAAGCTTGAACTTATTTTTTTTGTTAATGCTAATCAACAATTATTTACAATGTCTCTTTTTGCAACAGCGTCAAGGGGAGTGGGTTGTGTCTTTGCTGCTAGAAAGCGAGCCTTAGTGTACATTCTCGATGAAGATGAAGAAGAGGAAGAGGCCACAGATATGGATTGAGTATTTGAACAATCCGTGCTGTGTTTGGACTTGCACTGAGAAAGCACAGACTCTTGAGCCCTAAAACCCGTGATTGAAACTTGAAAGACATATCAAGCCGCAGCATTCAACTATAGAGCATGGGGACTTTGTTAAGGCGGTTTACATCTGATCGAAGATAATTGAAGAGCTAAAAGTAGAGTAGAAAATGATTAGATCTGGTATAATGAACACACTTATTGTGCAGTAGATGACCTTGGATCATTCCATTATCTGCAATATCATTGAATAATGATCCAGCAAATAGGATATTCTACTAACCATGMTGCACATGTGATGCATCAATGTGACTAATGTGCATATTACAATTTGGGTTCCCTAGATAAATTAAATTAAATTAAATAGGCTTTTGTTACGTGCTGTAAATCAGATGAAAATATACATAGATTTTAWCTTATTTTATTTTTGAATTTGATAAAATGTTAAATTGCTAATAGTAGTGTTGATCTTGTGATAGGCATTTGCCAGTTTGCCAACTTCAATTGTTTCCGCAATTGGATGAATCAACACTCCTTCAATCAGTTTTTGTTTTTCTCACATGAAATTTTGATGTTGTTCAAAATCAAAGTGGTTTTTCGTAAATTAAAAAAAAAAAAAACGAAAAAATAACAGTAGAAAAAAAAAAAAAAAAAAAAAAAAGATGCCGTCATGTGGGGTGTTTTTTTTTTTTTTTTAAAGGAAAGGAGGAAATCACATTAATAACTGCTCAATAAAGTGCAACAAAGCTCATATACAAACAAAGGGAAGGAACCATAGCTGGAAAAACCAGCTTTAAAGCAATAAAATACAAGATCAATCGAAAAAACAGAGGATCGAAAGTGAGCAACCCTATCTATCCAGGGGGAGGGTACTCGCTACCCCCAGCTGAATATTGGAGATGTCCGTGTTGTATCATTCAATACAGAGGGCAGAGGCTGATTGAAAGACATCTCAGGTTCCTGCAGAGAAGCCCCAACTGTGCCAGCCTATGAGCAATTTTGTAAACTTTCCGGAGATGTAAAATGTCATTAGAATTGGGCGAAACTCGTTGGTGAGAATGATCTTCATTCGCCTTAAATTAGTGTTCTAATCTCTTGAGCATCCGTTTCCAGATCGAAATTATGGATTCCAACCTTTTTCCATCATTTGTAAGCCCATGTCTTATGGCCAAAGCTTCGGCTTTCGCTGCGCTGTTAGCCGTCATCTTGATAGCGAAGCCAGTTACCCACGAACATCAGCCCTTCTCAAGACTCCACCCCTGCAGAGACTCCTTTTTTGAATGCCGCATCCGTGTTGAGCTGTACCTCCCATAGCTAGGAGGAGTCCACATTTTCAGTTGTTCCCCCATTCTCTGCTACAGTTTTATCAGTCCCTTCCACCTGAAACGCAACAAAAGAGTTCGTGATATCAATATAAAACCTGTTGAACGTGTGGTTGGGATGAAAATTAGACCATTGAAAACAGCCATATTTTACCATATCCTAGGTTCATTTTACCATATCCACGATTCATTTACCATATCCTAGGTTCATTAATCATACTACCATTAATTCATTTTGTCATATCCACGATTCATTTTACCATGTATCCTAGATTCATTAATCATATCCTACCATTAATTCATTTTGTCATATCCACGATTCATTTTACCATATCCTAGGTTCATTTAATCATATCCTTACCATTAATTCATTTTGTCATATCCACGATTCATTTTACCATATCCTAGGTTCATTGTCATATCCTACCATTAATTCATTTTGTCATATCCACATTCATTTTTACCATATCCTAGGTTCATTTTGTCATATCCTATCACTTCGTGGGCCCACTGTGCTGTATTGTCTTATGCAGCACTAGGCTGCATAAACATTATTCGCTAAATGAGACCCTACTGAAAGGATGAAAATAGAAGACATTCCAAGAAAGCATTCTGTAATTTGAAAGGAACTTCAACTTTTCCAAATTTTTCTCCAAGCCCAAGGGGAAACGAGAGATGAGGCTTTTTGGTCGCCAGGTTGTAGCAAGATTTAATGGTGAAAAGCCCTTTCTTAGTTTCTCCCCATCTCCAAGTGTCACTAAGAGTCCGGTCTCCAGATAGGGGGATAACTTCTGTGTCCACACAAATTTACTAGGAACAAGATGCCTAATCTTGTCAAGATCCCAAGCACCATCCTTTATAATATGCCCAACCCTCCAATGTTCAATACTTTCGGGAATATTCAAAATGCACAAGTTGATTAGGGGACCATCACCTATCCAATGATCAAACCAATGAGAAGTATTCCAACCATTACCATTACCAATACTTCTCTTGAGCCCTAGGAGGAGAACATCTCTACCTTTTATGATGTCTCTCCAAAGAGGTGAAGAAGTGGGTGAGGAAGAGGCACTAAGGAAGTTACACCATTTTAGGTGTCTACCTATAAGAATTAATATTTATTGGAATAATAAGGCTTGTTTGGTTGCTCGAATATAAGGAAGTCATGTGGGGGTGTTGATCGAATATTTATTGCAATAATAAGGCTTGTTTGGTTGCACCTTATTTTCATGAAAAATTAAATATCTTAGGATATGTTATTTTTGAGTTTTGTTGGGTTGGTTGGATGAAAAGGCATGGAAAATTTTATTTTCAAGGGAAATCTAAATTCCCCGTGACACGGGAAATCAGTCAAATCACTCACCATATCCTCCCTTGGTGAGTTTTAATTCCTAGGAAATTATTTGATATGAGAAAATATCTCTCATGAAATACAAATTGTCATGGGAATTAACTTTCCATGGTGAACCAAATAAGTAATCTTTGGTATTTCATTTAATTATACATTTTATTAATGTGCGTTCGGAGATTACTATTTTGTAATTTGTAAACGATAAGGATGTGCATAGGAAAAAAATATGCCCAACGGGAGGAGTAAAAATGACATCATCAACGAAAAATTAGTGATAGGATTTTCAACTACTTGTACTCCATCCATTCCTTGAAAATGTTATCATTTGTGTTTATTTTACTTTTCACAAGTGAAAAAAATCTTGTAAATAATCAAATGGAACCATGTGGGGTCTTGTTTGATTCGCGCTAATGAGTACATTATTCATATTCAATTGTTATAATTTATAAAATATAAAATTAAATATATAAATGATGCAAAACATCTTACTCGTATAAAACATCTTCATCATCAGAATAGTTAAGAAGTGTATGAATAGTAATTAATTTCTTCAAGGAATAGAGGAAATCTAATTTTAGGTGAAAACGCAACATTTTTTGTAAACCAACTATAACCTACAATGCTTGTGCAACTATTCAATAAAGTACTAGACAATTTTTGAACAAATGCACGATTTTAAAATGAAGTACTATATACTATTATAGAAATCAAAACCTATCTTTACGGAAAGATTGAAGATAAAAAAGAATAATAATTTTTGCACCCTCAAAACCATTTCCGCACTCCTCTCCTTACTTCACGAGTGACCAATGAATTGAAAAGTGCGAAAATCACCATATGGAAAGAAAAAAATGGAACGGTGAGCTTGCTTTAGTAGTAGTTAAGCAAGAGTTATTTGCGTAATTTCCTTGTATTGAAACAAGCAGCCCCATTTAACCAGATGAAACGATTGTATAAATCTTGTATGCATCATTCCTCCATTTTTTATTTTTATTTTTTTTCAATTGGCACAAGCCCAAATAGGTGGAAACTGCAAGTATATAAATGAAGAATTCATTGAAGCATATAGTTTTGTTCTTGGTAATCAAGGCTACTACCACTGACGTTATTGCATTAAATAATAAATACAACATAATTTGTTACGTTAGACCTCATCTAACCAGTAATGATACAAAGTACACAAGTAAAAATAATTTGAAGATAATAGAGGCCTCTCATATTCAAGACCTTAAGGGAGAGATGAAGACGCAAAGGAAACCTCTAACGCTCCCAATTTGGAAGCAGAWATGCTGAAATTAATCTCTCCTCTGCAATAGATTCGTGACTCGCTTGAAGTCCTCATTCCATATGCATAACCAAGCATGTAAAAAAAGCACGAATCATCCCACTATTAAGTTCATCAATTTTTCAACTGTCCGCTCACTATGCAATTGTAGAACATTAGCCAAGTGGGTGTGAACTGTGAAGCGATCACCGAATTGTATATTTTATCCAAATTGACCCTAGTATATTTATGTATCATCCAACTCAACAAGTTGAGCTCGCCTCTCAGCAGCCTTCTTCCTGATAAAGATGCCCCACCTAAGTGCCGCTTTAAGCTTGAGCCATCCCACAACAGCTTTCCCAGAAGAGCGGCTTCTATCTTCGTCAAAGTTGAAGTTGATTGCCGGTGAGGGTGCAAAACCAGCTGAATATGAGTATGGATCTTCGGACACACCAATAGGATTTTGCACATGACCACCACCCATCCCAAATATACGAAGCAAATGCTGCATGTCTTCATGCTCAAGCATCTGATTACTTCTCATGCGAATTTCTTCTTCTGAAAGCAAGTTCTCATTTCCTCTGTAATCTGGATAGTTGGAGGTTTCAGCAGACTGTAAACCTGATAAGGATTGCTGTGTAGGTCCAAGAGACAAGGTATGGTTGTTTCTAGAAGGTTGGMTAAGACCTGAAGCACCCATAAAATGGTTTTGAGGCAAAAGTGAATTCGCATCAAGATGAGTAGATCCATTATGGTTCATCGTTTGTGACTGTACAGAGTATCTTGTACCTCCTGCATTATGTAAACCTGAAACATAGAGAAACAGCTTGTGAGTGTAATTCAGGCTTGTTTTCTGCTTATCATTATCATTTACTCTGAAATTTTTATACTTTGTTTTTCACGAATGCTAGGATTTATACCTCCAATCTTGAAACCAGGATCCACAGAAGGCTGCTCCACAGGAGGAGCAACTGGCAAACTGGGTAATGCGAATTGATGGTTGTAGACATTGGGGTTTTGCTGTGGCACTGGTGCTTCATTCCTTGAAGAATCTTCGATCTTGTTCTGTTTCAAGCTCAAGAGAGACTTGCCATCATACTCGACAACATGCATCCAATTCTCATACGCTTTCTTTATCAAGGTATCTGCATAAATCTGCCCACCATACTAGATATTCAACATTCATATTCAACTTGCATATAAGAGGTTGACATCACTTAATTTGAAGAAGGATTTTGTTTTTCCAAAGTTATGTAACTTATGTTTCTTGTTTTTCCATAAATAGCTCCCTTGAGCTACACATACAGCAAAAAATGGTCCATATACATACCCATACACCACACACCCAACACTCTGATCAATAAAAAAAGTCCATGTAGTTATCTATCTCAAAAAAATGTCAAACATTTAGGCATGTGTAACCATAGATTTAACATTTGGTTTGGTAAATTTCAACTCTTTTTAAAAGGTAACATTGAAAAAACAGGAAAGACAGGAGAGTGATGGTTCCAACAAACACTCACCTTCTGAGTGTCAGAAAGAGAATCAGTTGAGTAAAACTGGCCACCAGCAAACAAGCCACTAAACTCATAGATGCTGTTGAAAATTACACCAACCCCTTGTGGACCATCAGGATAATAGATAAAAACCCTTCCGCTTAGTACACAAGTCTTTGCATGCTCCACAAGTGCATCCCACATCTTATTTGACATGCCACTTCCGAGTATCTACAAAAAGTACATATAGCTTAGCTCTAATTTCAAAGATAGGATAATACTGGAAAAAAAACAAGAAAAAAAGAAGAAAGAATAACTTACATTTCGCAACCTCTGTGGATCTCTGACGACAAATCGTAAGAAATCTTCAACTGAAACTATGCCAGCTTTATTCAGTCGCTTGTGAAAAGCCCCATCTTTCCCAATCTTCTCTAATCTCCAGACTTCATCGTTCAATGCAGGAGGATAGTGTTTTTTGTACACTACAAAAGATGAACACGAAAGCCGAAGAGTGTTAGATGCAAAGTTAGAGAAGGGCACACTTGTAAAACTCATAAAATTAAGAAAATACATTGGCCCTTGTTAGGTAAACAAAGGTTTGAGAACTTCAGACTCACATTCTCCTCTATGATCCTTGACAGTGAAAGCTTCTGTCTTTGCTTCGCGAATACGAATATTTTCACCACAACCAGCAACGACTTTCAGACCAAGTCTGAACTGTCTGCTTCTTATCCAGCTTGAATTATCAGTGAATGTCAGTTCCCCGAGGGTTCCTAAACCTTCTTTCAGTGTCACTTGCACATCTCCAGTCAAAAGGGGCCTCTTTCCCTCTCGTTCTTTCACCACATGGCTTTCAAATTCTTCTAGGGTCCAATCAGCATCATCTTCATCGTTGAAATCACCTTCAAGCACAACTATATCCAATTTTGCAGATGATTCTGGACCAGCTGTGACAAGTTGCCCAGTATTTGCATCAATTAAGACAATGTGGATTGCAGCTCCTTGCTCGCCTTCTACTTTTCCTCCAGTAAAAAGGGGTAAAGAAAGCCTAGTTCTAAATTGAAGCTGCAAGTTTCTGCCATCAGGTGCTTCAATCTGCTTAGGAGAGGACCTACATATTGAACAAAGTTCAAAGTTCATAAAAGTCTTCCAGATAATCATTATTACTGTTTTACGTTGGATTTGGTCTTTCTCAATATGCCAAGCAACTGATGACAAAAATGTCGGCAATGGACCATTTAGATAGCAAAATAATCAGTACAGTGCAAGTGTTTAAAAAGAAAAAWTTGTGAAATGCATTTCATGTTTATTGCTTTTTGAGAGAAATCAAGGATGTTTCACGGTAGCTCTTTGATTGACATAATTAGAATAAGATTTTTAGGGAGCTTTTCATGCGGCTAAATTTAAAACTTTACCAACAAGAGTACATAATCTCAAAAAAGAGACATGAAATGAAGCATACCTTCCATTTCCAACCAGCCTTGCAGGCCCCAACTTTGCCAAAGCACGTTCTACTTCCTCACTAACCTGTACAATTTTCATGTAATCCAGTAAGAAGGGTAATTATTAAGYAACATGAGCGTTAAGTAGATGTTAATGCTATACACGTGAAAGGTATTATATACATGCCTTAAAATCAAAGACAAAAAGGAAAAACCCTCAATGCTACTTTCAAAACCCTAAACTTTACAAAAAGAAATGATTCTAGATAAGACAATTAGACAAAGGTAAGTTCCAAAAGAAATACCTAAAACAGCTAGCATGATGTTTTATACTCCCTAATCCCTATCAAGAAGAAAGAATCATACATAAGTTCGATAATCTTACAACTCTACGAAGAATGGGTTCCAAGGATGAGCAGAGCCTCTGCAAACTATCCACCTTTAGGGCTTCAACGATCACACTGCAAACAAGTTGAGTAGAATTAGTGCAGTGTTTTCAACAAATCACACACATTGAAATGCCAGCGTAGCATTAAAAACCCGAAGGCAATGTCAAATCTCTACTTACACAAAAACTTGCAAAAAAATTGAAATACAAGGCTACATTCTATAAATCTATAATATTGGTTTTTTCTTCGTTTTCATATCAAACCGTCAACTACTTCACAACCTATCCACTCAAAAGTAAAGTACAACTATTGTGGACAGAATACTTGAACTTTGGCAGTAATTTCATGTCCTATACCACTGATTCWCCACACTTTCAGTCTGGTTTTTCAAAGATTTCAGAAGTTTTATGACCTATATTGTCGAATGAACTTCATTATCATACTTCTACCATTTATCAAATTAATGAAAATTAATAACAGAAAACTGGAAATCACTATATGGTCACAACTTAGACCTCCATCTTTGCTCGTAATTTAAATAATCAAGTAAATTTAGCCGACAAAAGAACTAAGCAATAACTTCTCATYCAAATAACTAGAACGTTAAAACTCTCAATCATTAGAAATAATACGAAGTAAATAGAAATAACAAAAAATAAATCCCAGATATCAATTTCACTGTTGAACACCCAACATAATACAAAAATTCATTTCGATTAGATATTAGACAAAATCAATCAACAACAAAAAAGTTCAATTCATCCAACACCCAGAAAAATTCAAACACCAAAAAACATGAAATCAATCAAATCAAACATCATAACACACAATCACACATAATAAARGAATGAAAAAGAGAGAGACTGATTGAATACCTAGCTAAAGCTGGTCTTTTGCGATCAGGTTGACCATCTTCATCACCATTAGAGCTTGAATCCAAAGCTCTCTTTTCYCTTCCACTCATACTATTTGATCTTTCCATATACCTAGTCTGCATTTTATTTTTTTTCGTATATATTTTTGGTCACCTCCCTTAAAATATTATCAAATGGATCTGAAATAACCAAAAACAAAACAAAAGATGCAAACTTTCACCCCACTAACTCAAAATCAGAAATACCCAGATTCAATTATAGCTTTATCTAATCAAATCCAATCCAATCATTCTAATAAACACCCATTAAAATCCATACTTTAACACACACACTATACTATAACAGATACTACACTGAGATACTAAAAAGAAAGCGGGAAAAAAGGTAGAACCTTTGAGAAATAATAATGGAGGATTTATATTCTTTGTTGTTGTTTTGAAACAAGTTCGAACATTCAACGAAAGGTCTGCGAATTTTCCTTCAATATTGACGGCTTCATCAATCAGCAGTAGAAATGAAAAGAAAGACGCGCTTAAAAATGGGGTTTGTTTTTGGTGTTTTAAGAAATTTAAGTATAAAAATCAAAATGAAAAAAAGTTGATTGTTTTTGTGTTTTTTGCATTGAATTTTTGTTTATAGGTGGGGGTCATYGGTTCTTTGAGGGGTCATTTTCATTATTGTATGTTGTGAAATGACCAAATTAACCCCATGCAAAATACCAAGATTTAGGTTACATAATATGACATTATTTTGTAGGATTATACAATACCATGTGAGTATACAATAATACATACAATGGTTCTAGACCTAATGTAATGTAGGACAAGTGACTTGTTACTTTAGTGGCAATTCAAGTCATTTTTTGAGCGGTTGAAATGTATACTTCAAGGTAAATGATAATCGACTAATCGTAACATTATTTGGATTTTATGTCAACCTGTGTTAAAAAGTTATACTCCCTCCGTCCTAAATTATTTGCTACATATTGACTTTTATTACTATTCACATGTATACTTTGACTTCATTTAATTTCACATACTTAAAAAAAATATAGTCATAAGTGATCTTGTTTGATTCGTAATGATGTCTACTTTCCAAATATATAATTTTTATAATTTTTTATAATCATAATTCAAAATATTTTAATTTGAAGTTGAGTCTCGAAAACTGTGAAAAGGTAAATTAAATGTAGCAAAGAAAAAAAGATTGAGGGAGTATTTGTTTGTAACCATTAATCGGCTTTTTAAAAACGATTTCCATGATTTCTTGACTATTGCATTAGGTTGTATGCTATGAAGATTTTTTCAATTGTGTCTCTTACAATATACCAGTGTGAACGTTTTGTGAACTAAGACTAAGGTAACATGACTTGAATTGGTTATCACTATTAGTTTGTTTAGCTATTTGTCGTCATTAACATTAAAGTCATGATCTAATCGATTTTTTTAACCATTGATGAATGATCAACCACACATAATATGTAAATATATTATTTTCACTTTACAATTTTAACTCTCTTACCCCGTGGGAAAATAATACATCCATCAATTGTGTATTTGTGAATATGATCATCATCATCATCCCTCTCTAATTATTGTCAAGTATTACTCCAAAAATTGGAGAACATAATCTAAAAAAGATCCCCCTTTCCAACATTAAGATTCTCTACACTTGACTAGTAATTTTCTTTAATTTCTATTCGAAAGCAAAGTAACATTGCATACAGGACCATTCTTATTATCCATACCTTAGAATTATCTTTTTTCATTTTTTTTTTTTTGGCATTATACAAACTAAGCTACAAAGTTGAAGATTATTTGAAATACATCAACTTGTAAATATTTTGATGTAGCATTGTTTCGGAGTTAGCTGTTAGAAATTGATTGATTGATTTAACTAGTGTGGCTAGTTGTTTAATTTGTAACAGTTGATTTGACTAAATAAATATATCAGTTATTTCATAGAAATATGTGTAGTAAAAATTAAAAAATTATTAAAATGTTACCGTGTATAAAAAAACAAACAAAAAAATCATCGCAAAACTCTCTTCCAAACCACACCAAACAATCCAAAAAAAACTTTTTGATAGATCAAACCTCTCTTTTCGCTCAAACCTCTAACTTTTAAAGAAATTCTTTGCATAAAAAAATGCTACTCGGTAAATAGAGTTACCTTCTGCTAAGGTATTTCATCATTAACTCTTTATTTTTGTAAAGGCCCAAATGCCATCATGACACCAGAATTCATTCAAAGAACATAAAAGTGGTGATTATTTTGTTTTGATAATATATATATTGACTTTTGGTTAGTTTTGGTCACTATTGAATCAGATCAACATGTGAAGAACTGATTATCAATGATGGTTTTCGAAGGACTATTTAACTCTAGTTTAATTTGTTTCTTTGTTTATTTAGGGTTTTGTCTCTCATTTGCACCCAATTGGGTGTTTAAAATTGGGYTTTGTTAATCRTYGYCYCATATTACTAATCCTCGYCCCAAAATATTAACATTTTTTCCCAAARAGCCCCTCTATCCATTCCCTTACATCTTCMCATCACTCCACCCCTTTCACCATTCTCGRCTTCCCTCCCCCCTT
>SNQN01001375.1:68211-97534 GCA_008642245.1 Bassia scoparia
TTTTTTTAAAAAAAAAATCARAAACTCTAGCAAATATTCGTGCCATTTTGTGTAATATTTCRAGCAATTTTGTAAATTGTTAGATTAATTCTTGGAATATTTTGTGCAAAATTGTTTAATTGTTCGACAAATTGTTGCAAAAAAATGTATATTTGGAATATTTCATGCAATTTTGTTAATTGTTAGATAAATTTATTATTTCTGATAATTGTTAGAATTTAACGATGTTTTTTTAAAATTGACTAATAATTTGTTTTCAAAATATATATTAACACATAAATATTACTAAAATTAAAATAAAAAAACCCTGTGTTTGCCATATGGACGCACATCCCATGGGACGTGCGTCTGAATATTCATGGGACCTGAGGAATATCCAGACGCACGTCCCATGGGATGTGCGTCCACAGTAGACGCAAGTCCCATGGGACGTGCGTTTGGATATTCCTAAGGTCCCATGGGACGTGAGGAATATTCAGACGTGCGTCCAACATTCAAACGCATTTATAAAAAAAAATTTACCTGTCCGGTGCTAGGTGGTGGCGAGGAGGGTTCCGTTTCCGACATGATTGCATCCGCTAAGGGATTCCGGCAACTTCGTGGTGGTGCAAAGCGTGTCGGGGAGAGGAGGAGGAGCAATGTGTTTTATCTTGTGCAAAGGCTAAAATGGGAAATTCACAAACATTTTGGAGCGAAAGTAAGTAAAATAGGGGCGATGATTAGTAACCGAGTTAAAATTTTATTTATGATTATGGTATGATATTTATGATTATTGAAATAGTTAGCTCAAATTTATCTAATCCTTAATTTAATAGAAATGTCATACTACAAATTAAATGAATTAAAATAAAGGGTTGATGCATGCTAATTTTCATTCTTTTTTTTTCCAAGTCCTATTTTGGCTCATATCTTGTACATATGCCATTAATCGTAATGATCATATATGCTTATTTTCCTTTTGCTTTGTTATATCCATTATTTATTTATTTAACTCGTCATCATATGGCCATTACATTAAATTTGTTTATAAAATTAAACAAAACACTATACACATGCATGTTTTGAAAACAAGATGATGTTATTATACTACTTCGTATTAAGTATCTAATACAAGTATCTAATCAGCACTAGCTAGTGTTGATATTTGATGGAAAAAAAAGCGTGGCAATATGCATTATGCTAATGCTACGCTTTTGCATACCGTTTTATTTTGATGTCGTTACATTTGGTCGTTGCATAAGGCTCATACTAGGCTAAATGAAATTGTTTATGTGCCTAATGCAACACAGTTTCGTTTCAAAACAGTTAGAAAATGATTACTGTAATGCTCATTTATACCTAATGCAACACTTTTTAACTCTGAAAAAACCATTCTACAATAAACTAAAACGTCCGAGCGTGTAAGCCCTGTGGAGTTAGATCTGAGGCGCTGAGGGAGTCTATGATCGTTCATCATGGGCCCCGTATGTGGAAATCTGATTTGTCCCGTGACTAATGAGCGCTCTTCGTTCTGTCCGGTAAGTCGTTCTGTGTATCGCGGGGTGCCTCGATTTAATGCGTCTCATGATGGTCTCGGCCTTGGGTCGAGCGGGAGTCGGATGCTGACTGATAGTCAATTACAGATCTATATATTGCTCACGACATCTATTACATGGGTCCGTGTTTGTTATCGAAATTCATTGAATAAGTCTTTCTTAAGAGACCTACGTCTGTTAAAATCACTCAAGTAAAATATTATGAATGAGATTTCGGATGATCGAATGATTACATAATTTCTTAATGTCAGTTGTTTCGCATGTGTGTCATTTTTTCATCCGAAATAGAAAATAAACAAAACGAGTACTTTATTGACTTTTAAAAAAATTCTCCCTCGAGCAAATGGATTAGAAATTCATTCAACTTTGAATTGTCATGTATGCATGCATGCATGCATGCTTGGCTAAAAATGGGAATTAAAGAAGAAAATAATGATGATTTAAAATTTCAAAAAAAAAAAATGACAAAAGTGTACTAAAAAGAGATAAGCTATTTTGGAGTCCTTTTGCTGACTCAGAGGCATACCCTATATGTGTGGGACGGCGCATCAAATCATCTCACAGACCAAACTGATCAAACAAAATCACAACCGTTGATTTCACGATGAATTCTGACATGTAATTTGCTGATATCAAGGATGATTGCACGTGGTAATTACTTACCATTGGATAGTACATACTCTTAATTAATTGAAGGAACAAAGGACGATTTTTGGAATTTTAATCAAGTATGATTGTGACTTTTTGCCGTTATGGTGGGGTTGCTTTTTACACGATTTATTTTCTTTTTTAAGGTTACCCACTGGGCTCATGCTTGATAAGGAATACCTTTAATTTAAATTCGAGTTGGGTTAGACAGCAATCGGTAAGAAGTTGTTTTAATAATCAATACAGTGTGTTGATTTAGTTTCGTAGGCATTGCAATTTGATTTTGAGTTTAGGATATCTTGACTTGATTATAGTTAAAATTTCCGATCTCGAATTGGGTTGAATCGAGCTTTTGATTGAGTCGATCTCGAGAAATTCAAGAATTATTGCGTACGTGAACTGATGAGCATCGTTAGGGTAACAAACGTATTATATTTTGCCATTTTATCCTTAATAACACTTAATATTAGTCTTTTTGAGCTTCTCATCACGAGTTTTGCTGAGATGAGTTATACGTTAATCAACTCAGTTCTTTAACATATCGAGTTGAGTTTCGGTCGAGTTTAGCTCAAATAGCTTCCAAATTGTCTCGTTTAATAATCATTCTTAAGTTTGGTATTTGAACTCAACATTACAAGGTATAACCATTCTTTTACCGACTGATCTAACATACGTAATTAGTTAGGTTGTAAGATTATTGCTCACCTCTACTTAGATTTCAAGTTTTAATTAATACGTCGGCTTGCTCAAAACTCTCGAACAAGTACACGAGGTATTGATAAGTTGTCAATTTGTTGGTACACAAAATGGTTGTATTAATCTTGTGGAATAATTCTTTAGTATAAATGATTACATACATTTAATATGCTGAAAACAATGGTGTGTAATTGGGCCCCATTACCAAAATAATTGAATATTGAAGTAAAATGAAACACATTGGAGCACATGACCACCCCAATCAAGCACTAGTGTGGTGGTGGACTACCCACACAAACATAATTTTATATAGRCTTTATAGCCTCACTACAAATACTAAAATAGGAATGCATTATTTAAATTTAATTGCTTAAACTCAACAAGATTAGATTGAATATGAGGTCATAAGCTAGGGTTTTTTTGAAAAATAAAATWAAATWAAATTCTTTTGTTGTTGTTCATTATCATTCTTCATGCATCAAATTGAACCAAAGGATTCTAAATCAAACTATCAAACTAGTGTTAATTGTTAAATCAATTACTTAAATTGAAGTAATAGCCTAGGCTAAAAGATGAGGAGATAAAGAGAGGAGGTGAGAATCTAATGAAATTGAGTGTTTTATGCAACAAATAACATTGCAGTATAAGTGACACGGTGGTTTGAGCAGTTTATGTAGTCGTGAATAATACTTATTCAGTTGATTTGGATTATAAATGATATCATCAATAAGAATGAGGCCCCAATAAACAATCAGGTAGAAGTGAGCATAAGTCATGCCAAGGCAACCCACATACCTTGAGTCATGGCAACACGTACCTAGTAGCGTCAAGGCAGAGTCGTGTCATCTCTAGCTTGCATCAAGTTTTAAAAATTGTAATTAGTGCACAAGTTGATGAACTTTTATGTGTTCTTCACTTATATAATTCCCAAATCTAGTGAATTATTGTTTAAAATGAGCATGTCAACATGGTATGTAATTTGGCCTATTGTGCATGCTAGTGACGAGTCCGTACCAAAATTGTAAAATGTTATGCATATATGACTGTTTAAGTTTTTTTTTTTTTTTTTTTGACAGACGCTTTTATTGTCCTTGGCATGCCTCTTCTCTCACGTATGTCATGCAAGGAACAAGTTCCTTGTGTCGTACAATCACATTGTCATGCCAAACTAGTTCTCATGTCAACCCGACCTACGCCCAGCGAGCTTTCTTATAGGTATTATCCTGAATTAAACTCTTTAAAATACAAGTCAATCTCCAATATATAAGTGTAATGTTAGTTTATTTAGTTAAATTGAAGGCATTAGTCAAGTCAAGAAAGGTCAAATCCTTAATTGCTTTTAAAGCTCACACTAACAAATACTCCCTTGATTAGTACACCAAAGTAATTGTGATTTGCAGCCACCCATCCAAATAATCCAGTTTTAATAAGATATCTTAGAATATTATTTTTTTTAAAAAAAAATTAACTCTTCAAAAAATAAAAACAATAATTAAATAAAATATTTTTTTAAAAAAAAAAAGAAATAGTTGGTGTAAAGATGCCGAAGCATTAATTGAGGAAAATGGGAATTTTGACAGTTGCACATTCACTGATTCACAAATCACAACATAGGTCTCATTTAATAAACTTAGCTGTGCATGTGTTATTCAGCTTGGCTTAAGGATATCACAAATGCCGTTCTTATACCCTCAAATTTCTATTCACTGGCAACAACTACATTTTCTCAAACTTTGTGAAACACCAACATACAAGTGTACAACGGATCATGATAGAGTAACTCTAAGGGTTGGTATCGTAACCCTTTTAAAGTTGAATTGTGATTCGTTAAAAATACATTAAAACAATTTTCAATGTAACATTATCACTCTAATTAATTGT
The DNA here is from genome assembly GCA_008642245.1 of Bassia scoparia. NCBI lineage: Eukaryota > Viridiplantae > Streptophyta > Magnoliopsida > Caryophyllales > Amaranthaceae > Bassia > Bassia scoparia. Next base: position 72,972 of record SNQN01001375.1, read on the forward strand.
ACTTATATACTCCCTGCGTTTTTTAGATGTTCCATATCAATATGRCACGATGTTTAAGATTTGATKGAGTTAGATAAAATAGTTGGATAAGGTAAAATAGTTAAATAAGTTAAGTAAAAGAGTAAATGTGTGAGTGAAATTTTTTGAGAAAATGTAATTTTGGGTAAATAGGTTGGGTAAAATAATGAAAGTTGACTTTAGAAAAGAGTAATTCATTAATGTTTGAGTAAATAAAATAGGTAAAAAGTAAAAAGGTTATTTTTAGTTTGGTTTTATACAACTATTTAAAAACATCCCAAAAAGAAAACCGAAACAACTAATAAAAAACGGAAGGAATATTATAATATTATAATATTACATATGTGTCTATAGAATTAGCAACCCTTACACCTTAGGGTAACCCAAACATTTTTCAAAACAAAGGTGCAAACTTTAATAATAATATTTATATTAATAATAAATCATAACAATAGAATGAAGATTTTAAAACGTTAGCTAATTTAGCGAGTTAAAGTCTTTGARRRTGGTATCTAAAATTTGAGATTAAATTTCTTCCGTAATGGATGACTTCTTTTGCATCAAAAACGAAACTTGAGTTTAAAATAGTCAGTAATTTCCTTTCCACATGGATGCAGTAATTTTATATATATATATATATATATTTTTTTTTTTTTACCATGGTACAAGTAGTTTAAATTCGACAAGCCCGCTCGCCCACTCAGGCAGTGCTGTGCAAGCAGCCAGGCACACCGGGCTCGTAGATGGGACAAGGTAGACAACATGTTGCATGGTTGCTAAAAGGGTAGGCCAAAAACAAAGAATATAAAGAAATTCGTCAAGGACCACATTGTGTAAAGGCTCATTGTATTCCATTACTATTTTCGTTGATTGCCAACCCCATAGAATTCCAGCAACTTTTTGCAAGCATGATTATCAGTAAAAAAAAAAAAAAATGAAATGACGACGATTTGACAACTATATCGAAGTTACAATTAAAGGGATTCGAGCTAATGCCTTCTCTTGTTAGTAGTGACCTTCCCTTTCCTTCTATCCCTCTTGCTTTGTAGCTTTGTACGTGATTTACCTCTAACGCCTTTTTTAAAAGGTTTCTTCTTGCTTACAGGAATATTGTGCTTTTTATCAGCTCCTCCAGTTGACACTGGTGTTAATGGCGCTGGCTTTACATTTGGATGCTCATCTTCTTCTTCTTCAGGAGCAATCTCACTTGTAGTGACGGTGACCGTTAAATCGCCATTTTCGTATGATGTTGTCCCTTCAACAAAAGCAAAAAGATCCCATCAAAAAGAAAGAAAAAGAAATTATCAGAAAACAAAAGAGATCAAGAAAGGTGTCAAAATCTGGATGTGTAAAGCACAAGTCTCTCCACAAATTAGAATATAAGATAGCTTATTTTATATCCCCCCCAATCCGCGGCATCTGCTTTTGCTAAAGAAACTTAACTCACATGCACCCCAACAATGTCAAACACCAAATCTTAGCAAGAGTATCCTAGGAGAATTTCAAGAAAATCATTCATCTTAGAAGATATATATAGAGCCTATTTTTAGATAAGAATCTTGTCACTATTAACTTTGGCATCTGAAACTTTGACAAAAGTTTCTTTTAAGGTCACAAAGTCACCAACCATAACAAGCACCAAAGTTTGGTGAACTGAGGTAAACAGGAAATGTGCTTTGATTGGTTTATGAGCAAGAGCACAGAATTCATTGCTGATTTCACAGTCAACTATTTATACTTCATAGTTCATATGCTAATAGTTGCATCGAACAACGAATGTACAAGACTCTAGGAGAGGAGAGAGATAAAGAGGGGGGAAAAGGGTGACCCACATTGTAGGAGATATACAACAACAACAAAGCCTTAATCCCAAAAATTGTGAAGTAGGAGATATATAGAGTGAAAAAATTGCCCAAAATAGAAAGGAAGCAAATATGTTGAAAGTTCCAAAAAAAAAAAAAAGGAAAAGAATGCAAGAAATAAAGAATGGACGAAGTTTGTTATAACCATAGACCATACATCTAATAAAAAAAAACTTCCTTTCTTTCCTTTAGGCTGAACTTCTTTTGTCTTACATAATCCCTCTGCCCCAAACTTGTTTGCCACAGCTGACTTTACACAAGCTATAATTGGCCCTCTTCTATTAGTTCGTAGAAAGGAAAATCACGTCATGTGGAATCTTATTTGATACTTTTCAATGCATATTTTCCAAATATCAATCTTCAATAATTTATTGCAACTCAAAAATCAAGATAACAATGGTCAAAATTATGCCTAGAAAACTGTGAAATAATATTTTGACAATTACAATGGCACAAAGGAGTAATTAACACATGGTTTTTCCTAATTGTATTATAGGAAGAAAGATCCTCATATCTCTCTCATACCACCGGTTTCCCTAAAAATAGCGTCACTACCAAAGGTACTAGTTACATGGATGCTCTCAGGTGGTTAAGTTTTCCAGAATTGCTATACAGAACAGAACTACTTAGGCWCTGTTTGTTTTGAACGAAAACAATTTTCATGGAAAATCATTTTCTAGGRAAAACAATTTTCATGGAAAATCATTTTCTAGGAATAAAGTTTTCCTTTGTTTGTTTGATTAGAGGAAAACTCATGAAAAAAATGAAAAATGTAATAGAAATGAAGGAAGGAAGGGTGGAGGAATGAATAAGGGAGATGTAAGGAGTTGGGAGGAAATTGTGGCATTCCTTCTCTACAAAAGGAAAATGATTTTCCTTTTCCAAAGTGACATTTTCTTCTTTGAGGAAAATGATTTTTCACCCCTTTCCAAAACAAACAAAGGAAAACTAAAAAAAGGAGGAAAATCATTTTCCGAGAAAATGTTTTCCGTCAAAACAAACGGAGCCTTAGTTTCAGACTTTTAGTGAAATGCAGAACTAAAAGGTACAAGTAATTTTGAAAAAAAGTTTATGCTAAAATGTTCTGATTTTATCATTCTCTTAGACCTTAAAACGCTAACAGTATAGTGTCTGAGAATTTGGTGTTTGCATGAAGGTGTATGTCTAGTAGCAGTGTAGTCAATCCTTCTAAAAGAAACATTTCACTGATGTATTGGAAAGTTAAAAATCAGCTAACCAATGGAATAAATCGGTGAAGTGRCGGCAATTTTTCTTTGAAACTATACACAATTTGACAAATCAGACGAGAGTTTGTATAACCATGCCATCAGATGTCACCAAATTACTGCAACAGAAACTACAAAACTGCAAGAAATTACCAGAAACTGATGGGTTCAGCTCCGTTTCTTCATCCTGCTGCAAATCTTCATCAGCAGATTTAGCATCATCATCTTTAGGTTTTTCACCGCCATACAGTGCATATTCTTTTTCCTTTCTCCTCTGTGGAAAAGATCAACGAAATTAAAAGTTAAAACACCCATAAATAATATAAGCTTGGTMATGGGATGTTTAAAAAATTCTCATCWGCAAAGGATGATTTTTAAGCAAGGAACAAGATTTAAGCATATATAGTGAAACTGGTTGTTAAACGCATTTCCATAAACTAAAATTCAATAGTTCATAAAATGCAGATAACAATATTACAATTTACATGTAGGACCTCTGTCCTCTATGCAAGCTAATTAACAAAATTTAGCAGGTCAGGACATCAAGTTCCAGCAAGGGGGAACATATATGATCAACTATTGTTTCTGCAATTTTAAATGTATCTCCATGACTCGAAAAATTCCATCAACATCTGCAATTAGACATGTTTTGATTCAACTAATGTAAAATTACATATGAATCAGGTGGGAAGGTTACACCAAGAGGCAGAGTTAAAGGTGTGACCAAAGAATTTCCTTCAGAAACTCTATCTAAGTGACACCAACACAAAGCTAAATTAGAACTGTGGTGCTCCAAACTCCAAAGCAATTCATTGTAGCTACACTTGGACAATTAAAATTAAAAAAACTTCACGTTACCGTTTTTTAATTGCAATGTTTCCCCTTTTTGGAAGTTGTAAAAACATTTCAAAATACCCAATGTTGGCAACTGTGATCACATAGCAATACTACCGTCAAGTCACTACAATTTCCTCACTCCCTTTTCATAGTGCACTTGGGCAAGACCACAAGACTACAACTTTTTCTCCCCTATCCTAGCTTCTTGGATATAATGCCAAGATTTAAGATTCCAATGTATGATTTACAAAACAGAGGACTTATTTTTGTAAAAGTCAGTTTTAGCAGTGAGAAAATCAGTATTGGTCAATAAATATTTGTTTAAAAAAAAACAGTAAAAATGAGTAACTCTACATTAAATAAACAACATAGAATCAGTCAAAGTCAATTTTAACCAGCCCCAAGATAAGTTTCAATAAAAAAAGAAAAAACCATTTAAATACACACCAGGGCGTTTCTGAGATTTTAGGGGGCCGGGGCGAGCAAATGAATATAGGCCCTCTAATCTAGTTTAAAAGTTTTTTCAAATTAATTTATGAGGAAGAAAACTCATGTGTGAAAATCAAAATATTAGCTAGTTTTCTTACAAAAATTATATACGGTGTTTTAAAAAGTAATTTGAAAAAAATAGATATAAAGAACTCGCAAGTGTTGAAAGTTACTTACAAAATTTATTTTTTTTCAAAACGTATAAGTAGTACTCCCTCTGTTGAATCTTGTAAATAACTATTAATATATTGTATTAAAATAAATATAATCACATAAGATATTGTTTGATTTGTATAATTGTATTAATGCATAAGTTATTAATTGTTTCAACTTATACGAATATATAGTACTCCGTAATTGGCATGATATTTGTGTTACGTAGGAAGTATATTTTGTACAATTGTTATTTGCAATAACTCATCATTTTTTTTAATTATAATTTAATAGAGAATAAGAAAATTTTAGAGCAAGATAAAACTAAAAATAAATTATACCTTAAGAATATTATATAGAAAAAATGTAAACAAGAGATCAAATTATAAGTAAAATATTTTGTTGATTGGGGTTTAATGTGGAAGAAAAATTAGAAAATTAGTGAAAATGGATTAAAATGAAATAATAGAAGAACCAAAATAATATGGAGAAATACAAGTAACTACTACATCTTAATAATACGAAGAACCTAAATAAACTAAACAATATGGGAAAATGGATTAAAATGATAAAAAAATGCATAGCCAGTGTGACAAATTCATTTCTTTTGCATTAGAAACATTAATTAGTCTTTTAAACTTTACTTACTACATTATTGGATTGAAAATTTTGAAGTCTACTGATATTTTTCTTACGATTTCGGATAATGTCGGAATTTCAAAGCTCAAGAAAAAATGGTAATCATTAAATCTTCTACTAACACCATTTCAAAAAAATGACAATAAATGAATTTTCACGTATTTCAAGGAGGAGATTTAACAATGTAAACGAGTAAACTAATGGAAGTAATGTTTAACACAATGAAGAATGAGATTATAAATTTATAGTTTCATTGTGTTAAAACTACTTTGATTGATTTGCTCGTTTACATGGTTAAATCTCTATCTTTGAAATGCGTGAAAATCTATTTGTTGCCACTTTTTTGAAACGGATGAAGTATAACAATTTAAGAAGTAATGATGCTTATTAAAAGAGCTTAAGATACATTTGGTAAAACTGATTCTTATTAGTCGTTGATCCAGGAAATTTAAAGCTCTCAACTGCCAAGGAGATCCTCTGTGGGAGAGATGAATTCTTATGGCCTATACGTCGCAAGAAAGTAGAGGCAGCCTAATTGATTAATGAAGGAGAAGAAAAGAGAAGGCTGCTACACTGGTGTTATTTTGTCATCCACATTTGTAATATAATATCATATCATATTCTGCATTTCTGCTCTCTAACCAAATAATATACAGGGAAGCTTAAGTCAAGATCCTACATAATGAGTTAAGGTTAAATGCATAATGCAGAGAAAAATAAATGAAAGAAGTTCAGAGCTGTATCTAAAACTTAATCCTAACCTCATTACCTTTTATTCGAATTATGGCTGTTCACTTATTTGCATTGTTAAAACTAATTGTGAATGATTACTAATTTACATTGGATCAAAATGGAAGCAAGTCACAAGTCAGTAATATTTTTATTTGGATGGAACTCTAGAATCTGAATTGTATTTGGACCAGGAATCAAGTCTAAATTATATTTTGGAATGGATAGGCCTAGTCCAATCTAACGTCCAAATAGACACCCTACTTGTACTTGGAAAAAAAAAAGTGTTATATGCTTAGTTGGTTAGTATCCCTGTTCTATCTCTCTTTTAGCCTTTTAGCTTTAAGTTCACTACTCTTCCATACGGCATACCAAACCTAAAACATCTTCTTAAGGTTAGTTGAGGTTATCCATCACCATTACAATTGAGTTCATAAATCTTGTAATCAAACAAAAATCGATATTTGTAAGCTTAAAAGGTTAAACTGATATGGCAGTTTTTAATTTTTCTAGTCTTCCATACAGCCATACCAAACCTAATGCTTTGACAATTTGACGTTGGAATTTTCTTACAGTTGATTATATGCATTCTCCCAAAAAGCCATTTTATAGTAAGAAAATTGCACAGCGATTTACGATCCGTATCTTTTGATAACAGCAGTTTTTTCTATCTCTCCCCTGGATTTGAGTTGATGTTGCTTTGTAGCACAAATCACAAAACAAACACGGACATCAATAGGGTGTCTATCTCAATTTTAATAAATATTCATGACTAATACAGACACAATGTAAAAGCCTAGACAATGGTTTTGCCGTAACTGTATTCATACTCCAAATGACATTGCCCATAAGCTAACTGTCGAGCTTTTAAATGGTTAGAAATTTGGGATAGGTAATCTTTTCTCACCTCTAGACAGCTAATCACAAACAATGACAACAATAGGGAGTGTATTTCAATTGTGGCTAAAATCTTCACAAACTTCCAAAAATTCATGAGAAACATTTCCCAACATCATATCATTTTGTCAGGATCTAGAAATCCCAACGTCATATCATTTTGTCAGGATCTAGAAAAGTAACTGGAGTCAAGTTAACATGGGCTTAATGAAAAAAAAAAACCAAAATGAAGAGTGTACCTTCTTACGATCTTCAAGACGCTTTCTCCTTCCTGCTTCTTCTTGCTGCTGCAGGGCTACTTTTCTCCTCTTCTTCTTTCGTTTGTGGAATCCACCAACATAGTCCCTATTCCAAACAAATAATTAGTTACTCCCTACCTTTTTCCAACAAGTTCTTCAGGCATCACATCTAATTAATCATAACCCCAATGATCCTAAAAAATGCACAAAAGACCATTACTTTTTATTTCTTACTCTAGTAAAGGGGTTATCCTAGGTAGAAATTCAGGACACCTTTTTTCAATACACAATCAATGTGGGCATTATAGTTAACTAACATATGTTATTAATTGATATCTTAAATTTTAATTATAAATTATAAATTCTAATTCTAACCATGTACAACTAACTTCATTAAATTTTAATTATGAATTTTTATTAAAAATATGACATGAATACATATTTGAAAACAAATAAGTTAGGAAACTAATTAATAGTGTTCTAAAAATGAAATAATCAGATTTAGTATAGAATAAAATTATACGTTAAGTGTTTGTATTTCTAAAATAATCCACATCATACTTTATAGGTAACATAAGAGTTTGTAGATAACAATTTTTAACAACAAAACTAATCAAAGAATAAATGTATGCTTAAAGAAAACATCGGTAACTATTTAACACAAATTAAACTAATATGTCTATTATTGTCACGTATTTATGTACATAATGAAAATTTATCGACTTAACGCATGCTTCACGTGCATAAAAGACTCGTCTATACTGATTGATAGCCAAAATTGATCTAGAAAATAAAATCCCTTATTTCATTTCTCACAGGAAGGCTAAAATATGTGCAACTTGATTTCTGTGCCTCGTAGTACAATTTTTTTGGAACTTTGCAGGTTTCTTTCAAGCTGTAATGTCCAAGGCTTTTATATTGAGTAAACAATAAATTATATCATAATGAAAGCTTATACTCCGTAGTACATGGGAGATGGAAGAAGACATCACACGTCGGAAAAGGGTTAGCTGGTTAGGCCATTGAGCCAAAGTAGCAGTTCAATACTTATTTGTAATAATAAGACTTACCTGTACAAAAAGGAGAATTGACACAGTTGCTAGCAAATCGACACTGCTTCATAATACATGGTATTAATATGTTTTCCTCTTCTTTTCTTTTTTTTCCTTTCCTTTTTTTCTGGTTAGATGGTATTGATTTATGAATGCTAAAAATTGTAGGTAAGCAAAACCATATTATATCAATGGAAGAACTAAAGAAGTGCAGGATCAATGACCACACAAGAAACAATAGAAGAAAACACAATTGAAAAGGAAGATACTAAATGCTTAAAGCAAGGAACAATAGTCTTTGAGAACTAGGTACTTAAGATAAAGTCGCTACAAGCTCAGCTAATTTACTGAAGCTCAAACTCCGCTTTAGCTTTCAATGTATGCGAGATATCAGTTTTCTCATGGGTAATGTATTGGCTTAAAAATTAGTTTTCTCATTCTAGAAAATGTGCATGTACAAGAACAACTGGAAATATTAAGGTTGTCTATTGAAATATGGGCAATTGGGCACCATAAGTCTTTATATCACTATTAACCTAGTTATGATCTTTAACAAAATAGGACATTATTAGCAATAACATATAACAAAATAAAATGAAGAACATAACCAATTAATGAACGCATAAGGCTAAGGTATGATGTTTATTGGTAACAATATTTCAAAAGACCACCATAAAACCATCCCAATAACTACCTTCATCATGAAAACCATACCTACAAATACATCTAAGAAAGATGTGCCAACACTTCAAAGATACGAAGTATTTACTTATTCATGTTTTAGGTACATAATTTAAAGCAGTGGTAGATGGATGTTATTCATTGGGGTAGTCGTTTCATAGTAAACTATACGTGTGTGGTCAATAAGATGAGGTTCATACTCTAAGGAGATAATTACTTACTATTTTAATATGAAATTACAAATTTACCCTTACTAAATATACTTAATCACATATAATTATACTTTACCAAAACTAATTAACCTAATTAACTCAATTAGCAGCAGCACCCACGATCGACGACCGCCACTAGCATTAGCTGCACCACCCACGATCGACGACCACCATCAACAACCACCAAGGACCCACTACCCAGCAACCACTGAAGACGTTCGTCCCAAAAACCACCAAAGACTTGCGACCCGACAACCCAGCCAGCCACAGCGACCTCCGAACAACATCCTGCAACCAACCACTAGCAACCATCCCAGCGACCAACCACCAGTAACCCAGTGACCCACGACCAACATCCCGTAACCCATCACCACCTGTACAAGCAACTAGCGACCCATCAACCACCACTCACCTCGATCTGGCTCGATTCATGTTCAAATTTGTGCAATATGACCCATCAAATCGAACACCACACAATCTTGTTCGATTTTGTTCGATGGTGGTTTGGTGTTCTGGTATTCGATTCGGTGGCGACAGTGGTGGAAATTGTGTGGGTAATGGGTGCCAATTGTGTGGGTTGTGGGTGTCAATTGATTTGGTGGCGCGTGTCGACTCAGTGGTGAAAGACGATTCAGTGGTGGCAGTGGTTGGTGATTCGGTGATGTGTGGTGGTTGCGTGGTGGCAACGATGTTCAGTGGTAGTCTATGTTGGTGGATGGTGGTCTTTTCATTAATCAAATCAATATTTTAATTCATCACTAACCATTAATCACTTACCCGTCTACCCATTTAATCAATCCAACAATTTTCCTCCTAGGAATCCGTACCGGGCTAAAGCGTAGCCACTATTTTGAAACGGAGGAAGTAATAGAGTATAATGTATGTTCTCCCACTTCACCATTGTATTTCCCAATCTTCACTAGCATTAGTAATCAATACCATTGCTTCCAAGTTCCAACCTTTCTCACAGAACTAACTACTTTGAGCAATTTTAACACTCATCAACAACCTAACTACAAGTTTACATCAACATGATTCATTGTATTGTCCAACAAACAACAAATTCTAAACATACTCAAATCCCACCTTAGCAACTCAGATTGAACAAACGGGCAAAAAATTAACAAGTAAAATCAACTATTATCTCAGTCATCGTATATGCTTTCAAAACTAAAAATGGGTTTTCATAAACACATAAAAATCAGCAATAATATACAATACAAACGTGAAAATCACAGTACAAAGCATGTAAATAAATTAAGCTGGGAATGTTTAATTCAGTGAATACCTTAAATCTTTCTCGTTAAAGGAGATAGAAAGAGATTTGTTACGAAGAGCACGCTTGTTGATGTGATTAGCTCTTGAAATTGGGGGATGGCCCACTACCGCGCGGTCATCCATTTCTTCCGCCATTGCTGGGAAGTGCCAGGGTGTTTGTGTGTGTGTGTGAGAGAGAGAGAGAGAGAAGGGTTTTTGTTCTGGGTTTTTGGCTTTGAAGCCCTAACTGTGTGCAAGTGTCAACTCAATTTCAAGGGTGTCACCCGGTCTACATAATTCGAAATTTCGAATGTTATTTTTTGCTTTACAGTTTACCCAACACAAGGCCGCATGAGAATGAATTCCCGACTCCTGAATTATCATTCCACTTGATTGGAATGTATAGATTAAATTGATTCGATTAACAATTCTACGCTTTTCTATTTGAAATATGTTTTGATTCGATTTTACGTAGAATCTTAATTTTGTTGGACCATCGTCGTCTTGGATCTTACATGAATGATCTAAACCTAGGTCAAAAATTCTTGTATGGATTAGATGCACACTCGTCAACTTATTTCAGTAAAATAAGTTTAGTTCAATAAAATTAAGTTATGTTGTAGTAAATATGATCAGTTGAGGTATAAGTTCAGCACGGTAGAACTAGGTTCAGTTCAACAAATTTCACTTGACGAGACATGACCTCTATTTATTGCAATCAGTCTTGCGTGGACCCGGTCCACAAAACTTTATTATAGACCCAAATAAACTCATGTGATATTACTCAAACTAAGCCTTTTTCCTTAACAAAACCAGTCTACAACTTTCTCAAATGATGAATCCCTAAATTTTCTCTTCCTTCATTCACAACGATTTTCAAACCAGTCAGATTGATCGTTGAGGAATTCCGACATCAAGTTTGTTCGTTGATGCAAGATGTTGGGATTTGTGGTATGTAATGTTTGGAGAAGAGAATAGGTTGGTTTTTAAAAAAAATCTCAATTGGAGATTGAACGTGATGTGGATGGTAGATGATGCACAATTTGGTTTTATTTTAATTTTATAATCAATTTTATTCTGTGTATGATATTATGTACTTCGAATGATATTGTACACTTTTATTATACGACTAATATGTACTTTGTATAATTATTTTATTTCTTATACTTGTGTGTAATTTATGTATCTTTTGAATGCTATTGTGTATTTTAATACGTTATAATGTACTTTTGTATTATATACTTATATCTTATACTTGTGTGTTATTATGTACTTTTGAATGATAATGGTGTATTCTAATACGTTATAATATATTTTCGTATCATAAACTTATTTCTAATACTTGTGTGTGTATTTATATATCGGTATGATATTTTGTACTTTATTACAATAATATAATGTATTTTTGTATCCTATACTTATATCTTATATTATCGTAAACTTATATCTAATAATTGTGTTTGATAATATGTACTTCTAAATAATATTGTATACTTTAATATGATACAATATATTTCCGTATCTGATGTGGCACGTAAAGCCACGTATCGACATAAAAATGATCACGAGAGTCCAATGTGGCTCAAGGACCAACGCCACGTGTCAAGAGACCAGTGGATCCTCATTTCGTTAAAAACCGGACGAATTCCGTAAATGAAACAGCTTAAGCAAGCAAACAGATAACTCAACGCTTAGGATGGTGACAATGCAAGTGTCACACATCCAAGCCCTCAAAGTACAAGGCAAAAGCCTATAAATACCCCTTGAGAGGCTTCATTTTCACACACAATCTTTCACATACTTGAGAGCATTTTTTTCATACTTAAGCAAGTATAGAACTTATCTCTCTACATTAAATTGCATTTATTATTTTCCTCCTTCCTTTACTTACTTAGGCATCAGAGGGGAGATAATCCGAAAAGGATTATTCTCCTTCTTGCAGGTGCTAAGGAGCATCGAGGRGCTTGAAGTGCCAAGCCAACGTCAAGTTCCAATCCAAGGTCAACTCCCTCGAAGTAGCATTGACGGGAAGCCTCCACCCATCTCTCAACCCTGCAGCAGAGGAAATCTTGTAGCTTGCCAAGCGAGTACTTGCTACAACAGTATCAKATACTTATATTTTATACTTGTGTGTTATATATTATTATGTACAAGTACTACTAAATGATATTGTGTATTTTAATATGTTATAATGTATTTTAATATCATATACTTATATGTTATATCTCACACTCGTGTGTGTTATTATGTACTTTAATATGATATTATGTCTTTGCGAATGATATTGTGTCCTTTAATTTAATATAATGTATTTTTGAATCATATAATATAATGCTATATAATGCATTCGTGAACTGATGGGATTTACCCCAAATGGGCTACTTTTGTCAAGTCCATAACGAGTCCGCAGTCTCAGAAAGATAAGCTCTTCGCACAGCATCAAGAGTCTGCTCGAAAAGATGTGGAACGTGCATTCGGAGTGTTACAAGCTCGCTTTGCTATTATTAGAAGACCGTCACTCGCTTGGCACAAGAACGCGCTCCATACTATTATGTCTGCATGCATTATTATGCATAATATGATAGTTRAAGATGAACGRCATACATATCTGAATTACATGGATCCTTCTGAATTCAATGTAGATACTAGTTCAAGTCGTCAATCTCAGCAAAGTGGTAGTGGAGATAATGACACGTTTGAATTCCACAGAGATCGAATTGTGGATATCAACATCTACTTGCAAAACAGATCAAGTGTAGAAGAACAACAGACCCATTTGCAATTAAAACGTGATTTGACTGAGCACATTTGGTCTAAATTCGGGCAAAACCAAAATTAAGTTCTTAAAATATATTTATCTATGTTGGTGATGTTGGACCATGTTCTCATTGACATTTTAAAATGTATTGTATTGTAAACTTTTCTTTATACTAGCTGTTGCACCGCGCGCGATGCGCGCGGTGTCCCGGACGGTTTGTACAATGAAAGTTTAAATCAGGATAATCAATAATGCACAATGCTATTTGATTATATGTATTGTATTTGTTTTTAAGGGGAGATGATCATTCCTACCATCTTACATTGATTAATGATGGAGTTTATATACATACAAATATATGTAGTAATTTTAAGATATTTATAGCAATCTTGACTTGATTCGAAATTATACTTTCTAATTGAATAATAGTCATTGTCTAAAAGAAGAGAGAAATTAGAAATTATTCAGTAATTTTGACACATAACAATTCTAGAACTACACCGAGAAATAATAAAACCAATTGAACAATGATCCTTTCTTTAACCTCTCATGCGGATTGGCATCATCAAACTGATCAGCTCAAAAAGAAGAAGCACAAGACTTATTCCCTCCAATTCCTAGTGCAATTAATAAAATCCCTTGAAGAAGGCTGCATTTTCTGCTGGAGTTGCTGAAGGGCAAATTGAACCAAAATAATCACATGCTTGGCAAGGAATGATACATTACAGATATGCTAATGTTGGCACATCCTAAACAATACGAGCTGACTTTTAACAGATCACAAATTTCCACTCGACATAAACCTGAATATTCCATTGTATTTGATGCTGTGAGGATTTTGACCTCTAAATACAAGTTAAAAATTTTGAAAACTCTACGAAGAAGCAATGATGTTTAGTTCCTGATTTACATAAGATATGGTACACCATTAAATTTGAAGAAGTAACAACTCTTAATTAAATCATTATTACATAAACATTACAAGTATTTCTATTTACAATACTTGCTTAATTTAGTTATTGGAACATTCGAACTGATATTAGTTGTAATCAACTTTGTAGCTCTCATATAAATGATTTTCGTTAAATGTTTTCAGTAAACAAAAAGAGTTTTAACCAACTTGTTTAGTCGAATGTCACTCCAAATCCAGGATAGGTATTGCATATAGTCACAGGACACACTCTAGTTTTGCATTTCATGTGTTTTTTAAAGGTACCTACAAGCCACAGCACTCCGTGTTTCTAATTCTGTGAAGTATACAAATATTTGCAGTTATCCAAGAGCTGTTATATTGCAAGCAGAATTTAAAAGCATGGCTCACATTTTTAGCACAAAAGCCAAATATAAAAAGGCTACTTCCCACTCATCTGGTGAAATGTGTCTGAGACAAATAAGAAAGATCAAAATTTTGCGCATATTTGGGAGGCACATTGAAAGGAATTAACAAGTTTTTTTTTTTTAAAAAAGTCTACTGTACTAGTCATGTATAATAGGAGGAGAAAGAGAAGGGAACTCACTTTTATTTGATTCTACCCAAGACACCCAGCCTCTCATAGCTCAACAAATTCTGGCTATTTCAAATATTCATCAACGATTGTTGTGAGGATGAACTTCTCAACGTCGCACAATGCTCTGCAGCCAGGACTAAAGAAAGAAATTAAGCAATCAAATGTCTAAACTTTATCCTTTATCATAGTGAATAGCAGGCAGTTGCTTTCAATGATGGTCTTTCGAAGGAAATTTGAGTATCATGAAACCCTTACTCACTAAAAGATAATAATCGTATGTAGTGATATACACATTAGAAAGAATTGCACATCGTAGCTGAGTTAAAACTATTTCATCAGGCATTAATTGGGCCTCATTTGGTTGCTTTGGGAATTTAATGCATTAGAATTTGTAGTTCACAGGAACTTATTTCCTACAAGAATTCCTAAGAATTGCTCAAATGTGTTTGGTTGTAATGTGGAATTTGCAAATCCTAAGAATTGTGAATTACAAGGTGAGTTGGGGAATAAATTCCCATGTTTTGTGGGAAATTGCATTCCATGAATTGTGACTTCTCCATTTTGATTGTTTAATGTCAACCAAACAACGTGAGCAAAGGATAATCATGGGAATTGTGAGTGCCTTGGAAGTTAGAGACCAACGAGCCTCAATTTTTATTAGATCGATAGAGCCTGGATTGCAAACATTCTTATATGCTTTATAGTTGTTCCATTGGACATCCACACATATTTCATCATGTCACCTATCTAATGAATAGGCAAAGTGGCTCCAGCATATGCTTGTTTCTAATACAGTCTATCAAAGCCATTAAACATTGTTCCAAATGACAAAGATATACCTTGTTAGTAATAGATAGACAGAAAGGAGAGGAACAAAAATGACAAGTATTGAGATGGAAATTTGTAAGAAATCTATTTAGCTATATGGGAATGTAGCCAACAAATATTTCATGCATTACATATTGCATGCTTAAGAGAATCGACAGAAATAGTAGATGCTTACACTCAATCTTGTTCTTTGTACTCTGCATCTTCAATGGCTTTGTTAAATGAAGAGAGGCTTTATCTGGAAAGACTATACTTACCTGCAACATGAAAACAAACTGATGAATGAACCAATGTGAATCCAGCACATAGCACATACAGAAGGTACCCTCAATTTATGTCAGAGATCCATCAGAGATGCAAAGTATTATATGATAATTCCCACTGTAAAGAAAATTGACAATATGTTCAGTGTATTATTGTTTCCAGAAGTTAACAGTAGGTGGATAGAAGATTTTTCTCTGCGATAGTAGCGATCCCAAATATATCAGTATTATATCGTTTATTCCTATAAATATGGTTATGGTTCAAGTTCACTTCCTATATCAGTATATCTTCCTTTAACTATTTCCCATGCAACTTAACTCCGAAGCATAAATTGTTTTCATTTTATATAACTGTGGTGGATTATGATTTTTATATTTATGCCTAAAGTTTAATAATGGGTTTTCTAATGTTTTGATTAGTTTATAGTTGAACTATATAAGTATAGTCATATTACTATTTATATTATTTAATACATCAATATCAACACGCAAGAATAGCTCAAGCCTCAATGAAGATGTGTTAATGCAGTATTTAAACCAAGCAAACCTATTTCTTCTGCAACAGCAAACCACTTGCATTTCAATTATAACTGGTGAAAGCATAGATAATGCTCCATGTTTGCAATTATATCAACATAATGATGAATTGTGATGAAAGAGAGAGGAGGGGGAGGGAGTATTGCTTAATCCATTATTAATCTTTCATTATTATGGAGTATAAGTTAATAAAAAGATAAAATGTTGGGTTAATTCCAAGAAATCTACAAAATAGAAAATAGATCTATATAAGAAAATAGAACTCTTGCATGCCATAAAAATTATCTTGCTTCCAATAAACTCTTTCATGTTTGCATACCATAGTTGCAATTAGTATACAACATAAGTACCTTGTAAGTTTTAAGTATATAGATGTAAGCCATGCACATCCTTCTGATTGCATTTCTTCTTGGTGGAATCTTACTTCACTTTAGGTAGCATTTTCCAGAATCTGTCCAAGAAAATGTGCTCAATTTGTTTTTGTAACTAATAAGTGGAAATCTTTTTGCTAGCAATTTGTTATGTTAATTTCTTATAATAATATTGTTTTGCAATTTTTTACATCTATTAATCCACATAAAATTATCTAAGAAGTGAAACTACACATCACAAGAAGTGAAGTAGCTGCTGGATATGAGTAGTAACTTACAGTAATGGCTATTGCTTGGCGCTCATAGAACGCATACTGCTGCAATGACTTGTAAGCTTTTATACGCTTCTGAAACTGTGTTGTAAACTTGTTTTTGACCCCTGAATTGGAGAACATCTATCCATAACAACAAATTTTTAATCAATTTGCTGAACAGAACATAGCAAGAGTTCATAGTGAATAACCATAAATAGTAAGGAAGTACTAAATGTAAGCTTAAATAGTCTAGAGCTCATAACTATTTGATTCCCGACAACTACAACATAAAAGTAGCAGCGTTAACAACTAACAAAACTAGCCTTTAATTTGTTCTCAACAAAGTACCAGTGCAGAATTGATCTCTCTAACCAAAAACCTATTCTTCCACTCAATCATTCACAAAACAGATAAATCATTCCAACAACAATACAGCACCAAAAATCAAGCCAAAAATTACAAATTCAAAATCAAATTTTCGATCTAGGTTCTCCTCCCAATCACAATTCAAAGTGAATATAATAAACAAACAAAAAAAGAAAGAGAAAAGGTTAGCATATCTTTACCTTCATTATACCAATCTCCAAATGCAGATCTCCACTTTTCCCAACATCAGTCAACAAGCAAAGAGTAAAGGAGAGACTCGCTATTGAATTGACAAGAGGATGGGCCAAGTTGCTGGCAGCGTTTTAAAGAGCGAGGGGAGCGGTGGAGTTGAATGGCTGAGCTTGGTAACCATGGACGGTTTGGATGACTATCAGTGTAGCAATTTGGTAGAAGAGAATAGGAAGGAGAATCAGACTCAAGTAATGAGGGGTTAGGGTTTGGTTGATGGGTTGGTTTGGGGGTTGAATTGGTGGTTTGGGGCGGGCTACGATTGGGTGTGAAGAGCTGGGGGACTGACGTGGGGCATACCACTATTCATACTATTCCTCACAATGTAACCTTTGTAAATTTTTATATTGTAGATGTGTTGTTTGTAGTTTCGATTTATGCTTAATGTGTCTTAAGGGGCACAATAGAGTCTGTATAAGGTTTTGTAGATGATGTGTAAGATTTGTAATCAAACTTTATTGTTGGGATTTTGAGAGGTTGAAAGTTGAGGGGTTTGTAATGTGGGTTGTATGTTGAGGTGGAATTGTGGGGTATTGAGTGTAAATAAAGGGTCAATGAAATATGGATATATAATATAATAAGGGCCTACCAACAAACCCCTAAAAGGTTTGACTATTGTTAGGAGGGGTTTGTTTGAGAGAGTTTTTGAGATGTTGATGTGCACAGTTCAAACTCTAGAGGTTTGAAATTGTGGATGCCCTAAGTTCCCTTTATGTGTTATGTGATTAATTTCTTATTATTTTCATGCATTTAAATGTTTTTTTTTTACTATTAATTTCTTATCTTGTGTTTGAAATTCATATTATTTACTATGAAGATTAATCATTATTATATATATGTGTTTAAATTTGTTTTATACATTATTATTTAATTTTTTTTATAAATATTAGTTAATCAAGATTATTTATTTGCTAAACATTAATATAAATACAATTTATTTTAATGGAATAGGATTGAGGAGGGAGAAAAGATGGGGTGGGGTTGATAAAAATAGGAGAGAGAGTGATGATGGTTATTGTAAGAAGGGATGAAAATTGAGTGGGTCAAGTTATGTGAGGAGAGAGAAAAGGGATTTGATGATGATTTAAAGTTGATTGGTCTTATAAAGATGGTTTAGTGGAACAATTGTTAGGGGTAATTCAAAATCTTCATGTTTGTGAAGTAGCTATTATTGTTTTGCTCTAAATTGTTAAAAACATTCTAATATTGTTATTTTTTTCCTTTTTTTTTGGTATCAAGTAGGTAGAAAGGTAATTTTAGCTCATTCGCTTGTGAAATTCAACCGAGTAGATCAAGGGATTGTTATGGGGATGGACTGATGGAGGTCCGGTCGGATTGTTTCAAATGTCATAGCTTGTGATGTTTTTGAAAATTTATATTTCTCACGTATTTGTTAGCCCATCCTAATACTGGTCGCCCAGATGACCTTATTACAAAATGCATTATTATTCGTTGACCAGTCAAGAAGTAGCTTCTTGGAGAAGCAGCTTAACGAATTCTGTTATGAGATTTCTAAGATCTTTCTGATAGTTGGCAAAATTCGATTTGCCCTCATACTGCTATAATAGGATTGAAGACAAAATCAGGGACCAATTTTGTGATTTCGACATCAGTACACACTTTCTTCTTCAATTCTTTTTCTTTCTCACTTTTCTCTCTCCTCATATTGCTGACTTAAGATCGGAGGTGGTCCCAGGGTACAAACCCTGGCCCTCTGACCGTCTTCTTCTCTTCTAGGGACCGGACGAGGATCTCCCGGCGTATTTCCGGCGGATTTTCCGGCAACACTAGATTCAGAACAACGATTTGGAATTTCCTATTCTTCTATATTTTAAATTTCGTACTTGGAACAATTGGGCGCCGTCTGTGGGACAGATGAAGAAGTCAATGATGGCAGTATCACAAGGAGTGCAAGGAATCAGATGCTGAGTCACCAGCAGCGTCAGAAGAAAATGTCAGAATTTGCGATGTTCAGTCTCAACTCAAGATGCAGGTCAGCCAGAATTGGCGAGGAGAGATCTTAGATGACTGTCAGCGAAATTCGATCATCAATTTTCAGCACATCAGAGGTTTAGATGCTATTTCGACTGACTTGGAGCGAGTATTCCTGGAGTGCCTCAAGAAATCCAATGCCAGCGCCAGTTCAGAAACGGCTCCAGTTTGCAGAACGCGCGTGAATAATGGACACGGCGACCCGTGGCGGATGGGGGACAGATTGTTCGAGCCTTCGTGGACCGCTTCAATTTTGCAGCAGATCTCGGGGAACTGCAGGCACCTTCATCCATCGCCCCCTCCGAGTCCTAGGGGACCAGCAGAGTTGCTCAAGAAGGCGGTGCTAAGTTCTTCAACTCTTGTACCTCGACATGACAGAGCGGGGATGGCGCCTCGAAGTAGGGGCGTCCACGACAGTTATTGCGAGCGCGAGATAACAACAGGAAGGCGGAGGCGGGGAGACTAGTGAATTAGTCACCGGGGATCACCAGCTCGGCGATCACGTCAGGCGGTCATTAGCGGTCCCGCTGCTCTACGTTCTACCCGAAGGCGTTCAACGGCGATCACCCACTCGAAGGACTGTCGAATGAACTAGGAGACATAGGCGATCAGTGATGAAAGTTCGATGAGGAGAATCAGAGACTGTGGCGGAAAGTCTCCCTCGAGGATTCTTCTTCCCGGACCTCTCAGCAGAGAGATTTAAGATCCGTTGAAGGAGGAAAGTCAAATTCCAACAATGGATCCGTTTGATGGAACCACTGTAGGAGTGGGCCGCCCTCAGCGTATAGCGGAGCGGCGGTCTTGGTACTTACATCGAGGTGCTTTTGCGTGGTTGAGCCACGGATCCGCACGTGGTGCGTTAGGGTAGTGTTGTCGAGTGAGGGGAGTCGCCACCGTGCTAGAAAGGTTTTCACGGACGCCCGAAACGTTGGTGCCAAATCAATGCCCACGTTCAATCAAGTAACCAGTCGTGGGTTCGGGACATGGTACGAATCAGATCTGTAACCCAATGCCCGCATGTAGCGGCCTCTATTCGGTCTCATTGTAATTCCATTAATCATTGATTATTGAATGCAATAAACTACGTTTTTTAGCACCTTAAGAAGCGAACTAACCCTAGAATTACTATGAAGTGTGTTACTATTATGCACAAGCGACTACTAACCTAGAAATTGTGACCACTTGTATTATCATGTTAACCGGTGCTAAACCGGTTGTCCATAGTTAAATCTGTTAAAGTGTTCACATCAATCCGGTCTTTGTTTAAGCAACACATATACAAAACTATACACAACCATGACGAATATGACAATTTGCAATAAGTGAGTGCATAAACTTTCAAATATATGCAAACTCATTCTTACCTCTAAATCTGCAAAAAAACCACAGGTTAAGTTTTAAACGCATGAAACGAATCTTGCCTTGAATCGCTACATGAAACAAAGAAAATCATGGTTAGTCCTTGAATAAAAGAAGCGCAATGATTTCGCTTCAATTGCTATACAAGAAAGTAAGATTTGGTTTATTGAGACAAATGAATAATATAACGAAATGAAAACCAAAACCAAAGAAAACCATGCAAACATTGTGAGAACCCTTAATATTTTACTCATGAAACAAGATAAAAGTGAGTTCTCTACATTGTTTTAATTATATAAAAACTCATAACATGTTTAGTCAATATTAAGAAAGTGAGAGAGATTATTGGTGAGTAATCTGAATTCAACCTTTGTTATTTGCTTGTTGATTCGCAGAGAAATCGATGCTTTGAATACAACGAATGTGTGATGTGTTTTGAGTGTTTTTGAGAGAGAAGAGAGAGAGAAAGAGTATATGCACGTGTATGAAATGAGTGAAAGTGTGAAAGCGTCCCGGACTGAGCAAGGCAAGAAGTGTATTTATAGCAAGAGGCATATCGATGCAAATTTAACCCTGCTATATACGTGTATGAATGGCGTATATACGTGCTTCCTGCGTAATAACGCTCGTATACAGCGTATATAGCTGCTTTCCTTTTCCTAATATTTTTGGAAATTTCGTTGTGTGTTATTTAGCGTATACTAGCTCCTTTAGCCGGATATAGCTCCTGTATCGAGCGTATATAGCGTCAACACTTGCGTAATATACGGCTCAATTGTTTTGTTATATTTTCCAACAAAACTCGAAATATTTTGATTCTCTCCGATTTATTCGTGATTTCCTTGATTAACGCCACCTAGACACCTTGCTCTCCAAAGCAAGGAGTTCTATGAATGTTCTAAAGGTTCAGTGTATTTCCGGAGTATTTTTTCTAATTATTCACTATTCTCTGCGTATTCTGCGTATTTGAACATTGCAAAATTCATAGAAAATCATAGAAAATAGAAATATTTAAAATACTGGCGGATTCAGAAAAATGTGACACATGAATGAACATCAAAAAGCATGAGAATCGCTTTAGAAACTTATTTTGAAAACTTGAAAAACTTTGAAAAAAAAACCGAACGATAAGTATTTTTGCCTTGCTTTGACCTTTGCATCAATATTTCGAGTACGTACCTCGGCGTTTTCCAACTTTTATGAATTCTTAAGAGCATACTTTTCTGAATTCGAAACAACGCGAGACGCGCGTATGCTTTTCATCACGATTACTCATTGGGAGACAATTTCAGGTGTCTACAAGCAGATCCGGATGACCATATGGCTCATACAAGGGCAGATGGGGTTCGACGGAATGTGAAGCTATCTTGGTGTAATTCTTTCCAACTACCTTAAAGCGAATGGCGCTACGCTGGTTTGCGAACTCCTTCAGGATCATCACCAAACCTTTACTGTGTTGGAGCCTTATTCGACAAGGCAGTATAGGCAGCAAAGCGCATGAGGTTAACCACGCGTAGCCTTTGATGATTGCAACAAGAACCAGGCGAGAGTTTGAAGGATTAATATAAACGATTAATGCAGAGTCTTGAAGATTTCAACTTTGGAAGATGCGTAGGTTTCGCGTTCTTGTTTGACCGGGCTACGTCGGGGTTTTAAGCGGATTGGATGATCCAAAGATGTGAGGAAGTATCAACTGCCATGGAGAGGCGCAGGAGGTACATTCGTGCTCAGAAGCAAATCAGAGTGATTTCCCTGACTAAGAAAAGGTGAAGATAAAAGAGACGCCTCAAAAGGCGATCAACGCAAACGCGATTCGCCGATGATATCAGGAGGCGACTAAAGAAGAGGAAGTGGAAGACGATGTGCCTAAGTCATCCTCGATACAATGTTAAACAGAGACAGAAATCTTTCTCGGACATTAAGAGAGAGCAACATGCTCCAAACCCCCGACCCATCCAAACCATCTATAAACCGGAGAAATAAGAATACTATGGTGTGAATACCACGGGACTGTGGCATACTACTCGAGACTGCAATGAGTTGAAACGAGCATTGGCATATAACTTGCTGATGAAGGAAAAACTACCAGTATGTTAACAAAAGAAAACGCCAAAGAAAAGAAAGAGCTTAATAGCGATGATACTGTGTTAGGTGGGGGTTAATTGCTGGCGGATTTGGCATCAGGCGGGACCCAAGCAACAGAGGAAGAGAAAGCAACACTTATATGAACTAAGGCATCAGAGGTGCCGGATTACGAACAAACCCACCGCCTTGTCGCACTATGGTTTTTGACAACAAATCATCCAAACCCAGTTAGTCCACTGCCGCATGATGGATCCATTTGGTCATTTGATTTAAAAGTGGCGAATGCGAGGTACGGCGAGCTATCGTCGATTCAGGAAGTTCTTCGGACATCATTTACCTAATGAGTAGCTCAAACAATAAGTACGATGATGAAAAGCTTGAGCCTTTCGCCACTTTAGTGGGCTTTGGCGGACAGAGTATATTCTAAGGGCACAATATCGCCTGCAGTTCGACTTAGTCGAGAGTGACAAGGCGCGCTCATCTGATGGAAATTAAATTCTCGCGGGTCGATATTCCCTACATATAATGTGATTATTGACGCCCCCTACTCAATCGGGTGAAGGCGGCGATAATCTCTAGTATAGTATATGCTAGCAATTTGAAACATAACGGGGGGTAGGCAGTATATAGGTGATCAGAAGTCCGCCAGAGAATGTATGTTAAAGTTGAGGGTATAGGTGCATTGATCCCATCTAGTAGTCAGAAGCGAAAAAGAAAGTGAGCATGACTCTAAGCTTCCCAATGGATGTGTACCTTGCAGAAAACCCGAAACATTATTCCCCCAAGGCCTGTTGATAGCCATGAGAATCTGATTGACGAAAATTCCAGCATATACAGTGCGAGTGGGGCTAATTTAGAAGAAGAAGAAGCTAAAAGCTAAATCATAAGGCGTCATGCGCGAATACAGGATGTATTCGCCTTCTCTACGATGAACATGCCAGGTATCTCCCGGAGATAATTGCAGCACAAGTGGGAATCAAAGAGGGTACAAACAGATTAAGCAAAGTTGCGTCATCAAGAGCGAGAACGGAGTATGGGCGGCATCTGCAGAAGTTAAGAGCTGCTGAAGCAGGGTTCATTCGAGAATGCAATATACCGAATGGTGGAACGTCCGTTTGGTCAAAGCCAAATGGTGTGGCGCAAGTGCGTGGATTCACAGACTTAACAAGCCTGTCCCAAGGAACGATTAATCCACTTCCCTAATGATAAGCTTGTTGACCTTCTACGCCATGGGCATGCCCTTTTAGTTTGCATGGACGAATGCTGTTTATACAGATCCCCAGTCTGAGTGCGGATCAGCACACACTGCTTCATTACCCATAAAGGAGTGTACTGCTACAAGGTGATGCCCGTTTGCCTTAAAAACGGGCCGGGCTACTTACCAAGTTGGTCAACTAAATATCGACGGTCAGTATTAGCCGGAATATTGAAGTGTTGAGATGACATGATTGTCCAAAGATAACTTGAGACTGACCATATTGGCTGATCTTCAGGGAAATACATTTGAATTTTGAGAAAGTTCCAAATATAGCGCCTCAATCCTCAAAAATGTGTTTTTGGCGTCGAGGAGGAAAAGGGTTTGGAATTCCCTCGTAGACGAAAAGGAATTGAGGCGATTCAGATAAAGTACAGGCGGTACTTGATATGCAATCTCCCAGGAATGTGAAAGGGTAAGCGATTGACAGGGTGATGGGGCTCTGGG
>SNQN01001376.1:0-47192 GCA_008642245.1 Bassia scoparia
AGAGTGGTTCTTGAAGGTTCCACGTATTTCCAGGGTATTTTTTGTTATTTTGTTATTTTTTTTGTATTTTCTGCGTATAAAAACTTATAAAATCATAGAAAAATATAGAAAAATAGAAAAATAATCTAAAAAATACTGGTGAGCTCAGAAAAATGTGAAAGGTGTGATGAAATGTAGAAATCAAGAGAATCACCAAGTATAAATTATTTAATATAAATTATTTTTAAAAATCCTAAAAATAGAAAAGAAAACCTAAAAATAGAAAATAATTAAAATAAGTAAAAGAAAATGTTTTTGCCCCTTTTATTTGTCCTTTGCTCAATAGTTCCGAGTATGACCTTACGTATTTTCAACTTTTGTGAGTTCAAAGCATCTTTTCTAAGTCGAAACAGTCGCGAGACGCGGTATGTTTCATCACTGATTACTCTTTTGGGGAGACATTTTTAGGTGTCTACAGGAGTCCTTTGGTGATTACCTGATATCGATGAGTAGCTTTGAGCTCGTAACATTGTTGATCTTGGCCTCCTACAGAACTTTGGACTTCGTAGGTCCCTGTGCTTGCTTGCTTAACCTTTAGTGTGACCTCAGTGGTGGAGTTGGTGCATTCTTGTCCAATCAGAGCTATCTTCCTTTTGTTGTGGGTGTGAATCCGGTTGTTGGCCTTGGTGAGTATTCCGTTATGGGTTTCTGTTCCCAGTTGGCTGCTCCTGTGTTTGATCCTGTCCAGCAATTTCTGTGGGTTTGGTTGTTTTTTCTAGAAGAGGGTACTGTTTCTTTCTTTCCAGATTTCTTGAAGTGTGACCAGGAATTCTAGTGTGCACTTTTGTTTGCTTGTTCTGTCTGTTTTGAAGTAGTTTAACCAATTTTCTATCCAATTGTGGATAGGTACATTTCTCGTATGTTCTGCATTGATACCTAACGGGCCCATTCTCCAAATTCTCTTTGCGATCTCGCAGTCACGAAATAGGTGTTCCAAGGTTTCGAGAGGATTAGTGTCGTTGGTTTTGGAACACAAGTGGCAGCTGTGTAACTCACCTACATTTCTTTTCTAGACTTCTGCACCCACAGCCAAGGCATCATTCAAGAGCTTCCACAAGAAGATTTTCATATCCGCGTTTGTATTCACTTTCCATGGGAATGTTTTTGTTCCTCGCATTTGTCTGTCTACCCTCTGATGGCTTCCTATCGCTTCTGGCCTACAAACAATTTCGTATCCCTGTTTAACATTGTAGTCATCATTCTTGTTGTAATTCCAGACCAAGCTATCTTCCCTTTCCCTGTTGAGGGGTTCCATGGAGATCATCACATTGACACTTTCTTCCTGGAATATGTAGTTGAGTTGGTTCATATCCCACCCATTCTCAAGGTGCAAGAGGGCAATCTTCCCTTTTTTAGGATATTCAGGAGGTGTTCATCTTGTAGGTCCTGGTGCAGTGTTGGGGACTTTCCCCATAGCTAAGGATCTCCAATTTGGGCTTTGTTCCCATTACCTATTGACCAGCTGCACCCTTGTCGAAGCTTGAGCAAGCTGGCCTTGATACCATTCCAACCCCAGGATCATGTCATTTTTTCCCAAGAGTCGTGGAATAAGGTATCGTCTCTGATCTTGTATTTGCCTTGATAAATTTTGCTGATTATGGTATTTGGTTTGGTGAGTATTTTCCATGCTTGTTTCATGAGAAGGGCTATGTTTAGCTTTATAATGTCCCTAATGCCCAGTCCTCCGTTATTTTTTGGGGATGTTATCTGCTTCCAACTTCTCCAGTGTATACCAGCGGTTTTCTTGGTTCCAGCCCACAAGAAATTGGCGATGATCTTGTTAATCTTCTTACCGATTCCTTCGGGGATTCTAAACACTGAGAATACATGATTGCTCATGGAGGATAGGACCGATTTTATAAGGGTCAACCTACCTGCTGGGGATAGAAAGATGGAATTCTAACTATCCAATCTATCTTGGACTTTCTCAATTAACCCTCTGAAAATCTCCTTTTTAGTCGACCCGAAATCTGTAGGGATCCCAAGGTAGGTTTGAAGCGATGAATCACGGGGCATTTCCAGTTGTGTTGTCAAGAAGTCTTTTGTATCTTGGTTGCAGCAAGGGTTAACCATGAGCACGCATTTATCTTTATTTATCATCTCTCCTGAGGCAGAGCAGAAAACCTCCAGGGTGTTGTTGAACAAAGACACTGCGTCCTTTGTGAAGTTGAAGAAGAAGGCGACATCATCCGCGAAGAAGAGATGGGAGACAGGGGTAGTATTCCTTGCCACCTGGATGCCTCTAAAACCCTGGTGGTTACCTTGTTTAATCAAACCATCAAGTGCTTCCATACACAGGATAAAGAGATAAGGTGATAGTGGGTCGCCTTGACGAAGGCCGCATAGTGGAGTGAAGGGAGTTAGCGGTTTACCATTAAAGACGACGCTGTATGAGACCGTGGTAACACAGCTCATTGTGAGAGTAATGAACTTTGAAGAGAAGCCCATTTTAGTCATGCAGGCTTCCAGGAAGTCCTAGCGAATTCTGTCATAAGCTTTACTCATATCTGTTTTAATTGCCACCTTCACATTCTTCTTATTTTTTGAGGTTCGGATGTTTTCAAGAAGTTCATGAGCAATGAGGATGCTGTCAAATATCTGTCTTCCTGGGATAAAGGCATTTTGGTTTAGGCTAACTAGGGAGTCAATCACTATTCGAATCCTGTTTGAGATGCATTTAGAGATAATTTTGTAGGATACGTTGCAGAGACTGATTGGTCGGAAATGGTTCATGGTTTCAGGGTTGTCCTTCTTTGGGATAAGGGTTATCTTGGTTTTGTTACACTCCTTTAAAATAAAACCCGAATTAAGATTTGATAGAACACCCTCCACTATGTCAGCTTTGATTTTCTTCCAGTTTTTTTGGTAGAATCCCGCTGGGACCCCATCAAGCCCTGGGGCTTTCCAGGGTCCCATAGAAAAAAGAGCCTTTTTAAACTCTTTTTTTGTGAAAGGTTTTCCTAATTCCTGGATTTGCACATCTGACAGCCTATTGAGGATACCGGAGAGCCCATGTTCAATAATCTGGCCTCGGTTGATTCCCTGATTTCTAAGATCTGGCGTATCGAAGAAGTTCTGGAAATGGTTTGTAGCGATTTTTCCCAGGTCCTCCATGTTGGTTACCCACTCCTCATTGGAGTCTTTTAGGGCAGGGATCCTATTTCTATGGGCTCGTCCTTTTACCCAGTTGAAAAAATATCGGGAGCAGGTATGTCCTTCGATCTCCCATCTGATTTTTGCTTGTTGTTTCTAGTATAGTGCTTTTGCTCTCGCAAATTCTTTTCCTTGTTCTTTAGCTTCAATCCAGGTCTTGTCGTCTCCAGTAGTTAATAGAGTTTCTAGGCCTTCCGTGAACTTATTATCCAATTCACTCCACTTGCCCTTCCACTCATTTTTCTTCTTTGGCGCCCAGGCTTTGCAAGTATCTCTTGCCATGCAGGTTTTCTTTTGGAAGCGAAACATTGAGGACCCTTGAATGGTTCGGTTCCAGCTTTCACATTCTTCAAAATTGAGGCACCACATTGGCAGTTTAAATGAGAGGACTTCCAGCTTGTGAAGGAGGAAAGCCCTTGGATTTTAAGGGGGTTTCCTCCTAATTTGTCACCAAAGTTATCTACTTGGTTGAAGTCGCCTAGAATAATGAATGGGTTTAGGGTGATGGAGATGAGGGTTGAGAGTGAATCCCAGACCTCCTTTCTAAGAGAATGATCAGGCTCTCCGTACAACAAAAACAAAGTCCATTGGCCTCTAGGGCCTTCATCAACATCAAGTACAATGAAATTGAAAGTAGAGCAAACTACCTTAAAGAGGGTCGGGTTTATCTAACCCACCCAAAGCCCTCCCCTAGTACCTAAGGCATCAAAGCTAGTCCAAAAGTTGAAGCCTAAGGGGCGAAGCCTATTGAAAACTAGGTCACCATTGCATTTAGTTTCAGACAGAAAAATAAAATCAGCAAAAGTAGACTCTACCAAAAACTTAACAAGAGGAATTGCGGGGGTGGTAGGGTCATTTAGTCCCCTACAATTCCAGGAAACACCTATCATGGTGACGTGGGTGGCTGAGATGGTCCAGCCACCGAAGACCCTTCGTCTCCAGCAAAGCTAAGAGAGGCCCCTAGCTCAAAGTGCAGTCCAGTGTTGCAGAAGATGGTGTCCTTGGTTGGGTTGCTTTTTTTTTCCGCATCCTTCGTCAGTCTTCAGGATCACCTAGTAGGACGTTCATCCTAGCTTTCTTACCCCTTATCCTCGAGAGTTGCCCCGAATCTGCCTCATCTTCAGAGTCACCAAAGGCCAGTGAGCAGAGGGCTGGGTCAGTGATTGCTTTCCTTTTTGTTGGATCTCGATGGGGGAGATGTCTTCTCCTTATCTTCTTTTTCCTGAACCTTTGGTTTTTTGTGAACATGCCCCTTCTGTTTTTAGCAGTGGGGTTAGAGAAAAAAATTGCTCCATCTGACATAACTTTCGTGGGGGGTGGCATTTCGTCTACAATGATAACGTTGGTGATTTCAAAGGTACTATCCAGGATGGGCTCATGTGGGGTGATTAGTGGAGTAGGTGGGGGACTTTGGATTTCTTCAGGATCATCATCATCACTCCAATCAGAAGGGATTTCAGTATTTGGGATCAAATTGATGAAGTTGGGGTTTTCATCAATTGCTCCTGGGATTGGTGGGACTTTAGGAATTAGACCACTATTGAAGGCTTCATTTATGGCTTGCTCCACATCAGTGTCCGTTCCTTGGTCACCCTCGGTATCCATTGGTGAGCCCTCAAGCTCATCGTCTTCCGTAACTTCTCTCCCTATCACCCTTCCAACATCTTCAGAAATTGCATGGAAAACTTGGCCATAACCAAGGACGTCATCCCTTCTATTTGTGACAAACCCAGGAATTTAGAGTCGTCTACTGACGCTATTATCAATGATGGCCAAGTGGCGTCGGTTTTGAATATCAACTGGAATTTGTGGGATTGGTGGGTTCAAAGGAAAATTTGGGGTAATATGGTTGGGCTCAATTGTAAAAATCAAGTTTGAATTAATATGGGTGGGTTCATTAGCCTGTCTAGGACCTTCAAAGTTTGTTTGGGCTCGGCCCAGGTTTGGTTGTAGTGTAGATGGTCCAGCATGGTAGGAATTTAGAGTGTTTTGGACTGGGTCCGGTTGAGTGTTAAAATGGTGGGTTGAATTTGTTGGGGTGTTATTTAAGGCTGGATCCGTGGTCCCAGAGTGAGGGTGGGGGGTGATGTCTTGTGTGTTTAACTGGGCTGGGCTGTGGAGGGGGATTTACGTGGGGTTGGGATTTAGGTGAGGCCCAGCAGTAAGGTTGTTTGGGTTCATTTGTGAGGCTAGTTGGGCTGGGTCTAGGGGATTAAATTCAGAAAAAGACCTCATGGCCTGAGTTGGTAAGAAGGTGGGAGAGGAATTGTTGGGGTTTGATTCGGCCCAGGTGGGGATATTTGGTTGGGCTTGGCTCACAGCAGGCCCAGGAACATTGATAGGTGGCCCATTGCCCTGAGAACCGAGCACAACAGCTTGGAAGGGTGCATCATTTTCCGTGAACCTTTGACCTGGGCCCACAGTTTTACCACTAGGAGTAAACCCAAATCAAAGTCCACGAAGACATCAGAAGGTCTAAAAGAAGGAGAAGGGGGGGGGACCCATCATCTTATAATCGAAGGGTCGAAGTAATTTTACATTCCGTGCATGGTGTTGCACGTAGATCGAGGGAATACATGGTAAAGAGGGGTTCCGTTTCCAAAACTGGAATTCCTTTTTCAAGRAACTCAAGTACTTGTGCTTCTACTTCATTCCGAACCTCGTTTGGCTGTTTTGGGCATCGTGATACTTGATGTCCAATGCAACCACATTTGACACAATATATGAATAGCCCCTCATACTTGAATTGTATCCAAAGGAGGCCCCCATCCTCAAGTCTAAGGAAGAAACTTGGGATTAGGGGCTTCCCCATGCTAATAGACACTTGCATTCTCATGTAATCGTGCCTTGGTACAAAGCCGGGTTCAAACTCGATGTCGAATGGTTCTCCGAATAGCTGTCCGGCTTGGTCCGCAACATGCATACACATGTAATCAAAGGGGAGTCCATAGATTTGGACCCAAAACTTTGCATATGGGAACCTAACCGTGAAAGGGGTTGTGTCCTCTTCCCAGGGCACAAATACCATTAGAGCACCTTCGATGCTTGTTTTAGTTAGAGTTAACATTCGCCATTTGTCTTCCTCATTGGAACAGTGGAAACCGAATATGTCTTCTTGCTTGGGGACAGTAATTCGACCTCGCTTCCTCCATTTTGTGTCGATATAGAATTGCACTCTCTCCTCACTCATGGTATGGTAGTCAACTAGGTGTCCAAGGACACATTGACGCCAAACTTCTCTGTTATCATTAAAAATGGAGAAATTTATGAGGGGAATTGGACCGGCTCTTGGGTGCCGCCATTGTTGAGGGGTTGAGTTCATAGTGATGAAGTAGAATAAGGGATATGGAGTAGAGAGTAGTAGGCAGTAAGTTGGTGGTGAAGAAATGCACCACCGTGATCAGAATAAAAAGGATTAGGGTTTGATCAATACCTAAACTGTAGTTAAGGAAGTAATTAAACTCAGAATGACAGAAAACGAGGAGTGCCAAAAAACATGCCACGTAGAACACTGGGAGTGGTGTAAAGAAAAGGTTAAAATAAAAAGGGGGGGCGTAATAAAAGAGAAAAATAAAGGGATAGAAATAGGGAGTTGTGCGAAATAATGAGGAAACAAAGTAGGCAAAGAAAATAAAATAAAAGTAAAAGGCTAAACCACTGGAATGAATTAAAAAACCAACGGATAATAAGAGAATAGGGGGGGTACCGAGGCAGAGGGGAAAGAAATGAGGAGCGCAAGGTAAAAAAACCGAGATGTAATAACTAAAAAATACTGGAACTTGTAAAAGCAGAAAAAAAGTAGCATAAAAAGGCAGATAAATTAATATAAAAGGGGGAGGGGGATCGATAAAGCAATAAAAAATAGAGCCAGAAAAACATAAAAAGACAAAAGAAACTGGAAAGGCTGACAAAAGCTGTCAGAAATACAGATAAAAACAAAAAGTGAAAAGGGAGTAATGATTACTTCACAATAACTAAGATAGAAGGGATAACTAACTTGAGTTAAGACAGCCACCGTTACATGGAAAAAGCAGCCACCAAAGCCGGATGGAGATGAATCGCCTCACTTAGATGAGAGAGAAGCTCTCGGTTTTTAGAGAGAGAAAATTTTTGAAAGCGTTTTTTAGACTTATAGTATTAAGTATTAATGAAAAGACATGTAAGAAGATATCAGGGAAATTCCCTTTGGTAGACATCAATTTTCGCCGAATCCCTTTGGTAGGTACGATTTTTTTTGTAAAATCCCTTTGACAGGCACGAGTTTTTGTAGGGTATTTCAACCGTGAGTAAAATAAGGAATATTTGAGGGGCGGCGATTGGCTGCATGTGTAGTTTCGTAGGGTGGCAGTTGGTTGTGGTGGTGGATGAGTATTGCAGTGGGGTGGGGGTGGAAGTTTTAACCGTATATTCCTTATTTTACTTATGGTTGAAACACCTTACAAAAACTCGTGCTTATCAAAGGGATTAAAAAAAAACTCGTGCCTACCAAATGAATTTTGCGAAAATTGGTGCCTACCAAAGGGAATTTTCCAAGATATTATAATCTGCAAACCATATCATATAAAAACCAATATCCGTATATAATTGAACTTGTATACAACAGAACAAAAAGGCTCATATTATAGCTACTGCAAGCATATACTGAGAGAGTATTTAAAACTAATTAGAAATCTCATTGTCACATACTCACATTATAAAGGTATCTGTCAAACTAATGGTTATTATGAGTGAATTGAAATGCTTAAGTGCATATGCAAAAGGATATCATGGAACATGACTCGATGATTTCATTTCACATGTACAAAACTCAAAAGACTCTCACTTTGGAGAAAAAACAAAATATTAACAAAAGGTCTTTGTTACCGTCAGTTTGCATCATGCGATTATTCAATGAACTCATAAAATTGAAAAAAAATAACAATCAGCTACTACATTTCATCACTTAAAAATCATCTTTGCGAAAATAAAGGAAATCTAATTATTGATCATCAGCAATAGTAATTGATTCTTCAAATTAGGAATTTAAGAATATAAAAAAAGAATTTAGATATACCTCAAATTTGGAGCTTCGTACCCTGTAAGGTCAAATAACCGAACAAAATTATTAATGTTGTAGCCCTTAGCTCCTGAACAGTAAGATTTGTAGATGCGTGAGGTAAGGCGGCGAATCCGGAACTCTACTCAGGTTGGTCTTCGTAGACGGCTGGTGGCACCTGCAAAAAGGAGAATAATCCTTATACGATTATCTCCCCCCCGATGCTTAAATAAGTATATGTCTAAGAGGGGGTGAATCATTAATTAAGAGAGGGTTAAGAGTTTTAAACGTGAGATTAATGTCTTGTCAATGATTACACAATGATTAACACACTCCCCCATGAGGGGTATTTATAGAGCCTTGGGGGGATCACTTGGCCAATCATTTTGTGCCAAATGTCACGATCCTAGGCTTTCTAGGGAGAATTTCTCATCCCATGTAGGGTGTAGATTGCATTGTCTTTATTATGGTAGCCATTTTAGGCATTAGCCATAAGTAATACGTAACCTCACTTGCCCTTAGGCGTGTAGTGATCACGTACCCCTTAGGCATCTCACATGAAGTGTACGTGACTTCGAAGTCTAGGCCTTTAGCCACATCATTTGCCCCTCAAACCATCCCATTAAACTCATTTTATGGGATTGGTTTGTCTTTCAGCGTGAAAAAGGGTTGCTCCCTCCCCTTTTGGCGGGAACTAGTAGCAATGTTTGATTTCACAAAATTAAAATGAGCTTTACTAGAGGAGAGAGATTTAAAGTTCAACGTGGTGTCACCTGCTGTAACTGAAATCTACGTTTTTTCCGTTTGCAGCATTTCGTGCAATGTCATCAGATCATGGTGAGAGCTTTAATCAGTTTTCCATCCTTTCTTTCTCTAGGCCCAAGCATGGACCCCACATAAAATTTCTTAGTAGATGGACTAGGGCTAGCATAGGCTAAGTGAAGATCTCAGGCCAAGGGCCTAATGCCGAACGCTCAAGCCGAGAAGGCCACCAAGGACACACGGACAAACTTAAGCTGCATATAAGCTCAAGGGTCTAGATGCCGAATACTGGGCAACAGGTACGTTACCGGCACATTTTGTGGCCGATTATCTTGTGCCCAACTTAGCCAAATGCGTCTAATTTTGAGCTGCAGTTATCATACCGGCACATTATTACGCCGATTAAGCCTAGTCCGGGGGCAATTATCCAAGTATATTTCAGTGCTATTTGATGCCGCTTAAACCCATTTTTAGGTTGCAAGTATCATACCGTCATTTCTTTAGCCGGTTAAGCCTATATTTTGGTGCCGCCCGGACCACATTTTGGGTCATAGGTATCATACCGGTATATTTTACGCTGGGTACACTTAGTGCCTAACAATTTCCACCGAGTGTATTATAGCATTTTGGTTATGCCGACTGGACCCTATTTTGGGTTGCAGATACCATACCAGCATACTTTTCACCAAATGCTCCAATGCTATATCATGCCGCCTGGACCCCATTTTGGGTCACAGGTACCATACCGGCATGTAAATAGCCGATTATTCTTAACACTTGGTGATTTTCACCAAATATATTATAGCATGATTACATGTCGCCTGGACCCCATTTTGGGTCACAGGTACCATACCGGCATGTAAATAGCCGATTATGCTTAACACTTGGTGATCTCCACCAAATATATTATAGCATGATTACATGCCGCCTGGACCTTATTTTGGGTCACAGGTACCATACCGGCATGTAAATGGCCGATTATGCTTAGCACTTGGTGATTTTTCACTAAATACATTATAGCACGATAACATGCCGCCTGGACCCCATTTTGGGTCACAAGTACCATACCGGCATGTAAATGGTCGATTATGCTTAGCACTTGGTGATTTTTCACCAAATACATTATAGCACAATAACATGCCGCTTGGACCCCATTTTAGGTCACCAGTACCATACCGGCATGTAAATGGCCGATTATGCTTAACACTTGGTGATCACCACCAAATATATTATAGCATGATTACATGCCGCCTAGACCATATTTTGGGTCACAGGTACCATACCGGCATGTAAATGGCCGATTATGCTTAGCACTTGGTGATTTTTCACCAAATACAATATAGCACGATAACATGTCGCATGGACCCATTTTGGGTCACATGTACCATACCGGCATGTAAGTAGCCGAATTCTGATGAGAGACTTTGTCTGTGACCCAAGGGGGTCGAAGAGTTCCTTAAGCCGAGGAGTGTCTTATGTCAAAGAGTGTCTTATGTCGAGAAAGCTATTTTATTTGAACCTCAAAATTCCCGCTCAAATTTTCTAATTAAGAAACCTTTGAGGAGAGAGAAAATCACAACTTATTTTCATAATTCTCCAACTTCTCTCTAGTTTTCTTTGTTCTCTCTCTAGATTTCGTGTTTTCTCTCTCTACTTTGCAAAAATCCCAACACTTTCTCTTTCTTACGTGTCTTTGTCAGAGTTCTCTCTTACGTGTCCTCCAGAACCTTTAAAGGCAACCAGCTTCTTATACAGGTATTGTTCTTTATTCTTTATTCTTTTTCCCTTTATACAGTAATGTCTTCTACTGCCTCTTCTCCCTCGTCAAACTTTCTCTCCGCTTCAGTTGATGCTGGAGGCCTCTTGGGGCCTAGGCCAATATCTACCGGGTCCATAGGCACTCAAGATTCCTCTGCTCGTCCCCAAATTTTGCCTAATAAGTCATTTCTCCTCGTCTATTTTCAGGGGCAAATGGCAAAAGTAAAGACCACAGGTCGTTTTGTTAAGGAGGGCGAGTCAGGGGACGTCGAGCCCTGTATGGACATAGTTCCACACCAGGCTGTGGAGGTGGACCAAGACTTCTCGGTAGACAAGCAGGACAATGAATTCGAATGCTTCATGTCAGTGAAAGAAGATTATTTTATGGCCGTTGAAGGTCAGGACCTTTTGGGTGAAGACAATTTTGCCGAGGAAGTTGACAAGGTTAACAACCCGGAGTCATCAACCAAGGAAAAGGTTGAAAACCCTGAGTCGTCAAATAAGGAGATCTTGACTATTGATTCTTCCGATTTCTCCAAAGCCGAGGAGCAGGCCGAAGAGGCTGATGAGGAGGAGGAACTTGTGGCCGGGGAATGTTCCCCAAAAGTTGAATTCCAGGAGGTACCCTCTCGCAAGCCGAAGATTGGACGAATGAAAAATTCTTCCCACCCGACCAAGACCACTATCGAGGGGAAGTGGATGGACATAGTTCCTAGACGATTAGCTCAATTTACCGAGAAGGTGGGAGTGAGGGAGACTGACGTAATTGTGCCGACCAAATACCAAGCCATTACCGATGCTCCCGATGGGTACGTCGGCATATACCAGGCCATTTTGGACATGGGATTAAGGTTCCCCATACTTGACTTCATTCTGGAGGTACTCTCCAGTTATGACATCGGCATATGCCGGCTTACACCAAACTCCTGGCATCACATCTTGTCTTTCCTTGCCGTTTCAAATAGGGCGGGAAAGACTCCCAACATTATTGCCTTTCTGTATATGCATAGTCTGACCAAGGCATCAGGCTGTAAATTCGGCTGGTTTCAATTGTCCAATAAGATCGGCTACATGATTGACTGGAATAAGACCAATAAACATCGAGTATGGAAAATGGAGTTTGTTTTCATCCGAGGTGGTTTTACCAACGAAGCGCTCCGAGTTTTGCTTCGTCTTAACGACTCTTCAAATTTCTTCCCGGACCTGACTGACAAGGCCATGCCCGCCATTGACTACTTTACAACTAGGACCCTTGTTCTCCGGCCAGATGCCGAGGGGGAACATATTGAGCAAGGTGACGAGCTATGGGCCTTTTCCCTTGCTCATAGGAAGAATTAGGTAAAGTGTCGGTTGTCTGTTGTTTTCCTTTCTTCTTGTTTGATAATCTACCTTCTTTTCCTTTTGTTTTACTTTAAGTTGCTGCTAAGAAAGTAGTTCCTGCTATTCGCCTAGGGAACAGCCCAGGAGGCAAAGAAAAAATACTCGAGGTAATGGAATCGATCTTTACCGAGGACTTGATGAAGTCCATAAATGAGAAGAAGGCCGAAACCAAGGTAATTTATACCTTTAATCAATCTCCATTGATGTATGCTTCCGGCACCTAACCATGTTTGATGTTATGCAGGCCAGTGAGATGCCATCAAATATGGCAAAGAAGTTTGGCATCGGTACCAAAGTAAAGTCAATTGCGACCAAAGGTCGCGGCTCCACTGAGGAGGTGAAATCCAAAGAACCCACCGGCTCTGCAGGTAAGCAACCGGCCAAAACAAAGTCCTCCAGCAAACCGAGCCTGCTGAGGAGGCCGAAGCCAGCTGACAAGGCTTCGACTGAGAAAGGATCCCAACGGTCCGACACAACTTGTGCCGCGAAGAGGCTGTTGGAAGTGCCGAGGCATGAGTCTTCACCCAAAAAACATAAGGGTGAGGAACATCCCTTTAGCCTTGAGCGATTTAGGGACCAGTATAGTGATTCTCATTTGAGAAGTCCTTTGTTTAGTTAGTCGCCTTTTGCTCATATTGTGATTCTTTTCTATGTTTCATGACACTTAACTCCTTCATTTTTTCTTGTAGGTGTTGTTCTAACTTCGGACTATCGGACTGTCCTCACCACAGCAGGAAAACATGCCAGTGGTGTGTTGCTGGGGGTTATCCGGATGCCCTCTGGTATACAATTGACAAGGATAGGGTTAGCGAGACCTATCCCATGTCTGAAGCTGACCAACTGAAGCTCGACATCAAGTTACCGAGCGAGTATGTGGACGAGTTGGAGGAGTTGGACTTCTCCAAGTTGTCTCTTGAGGACTATGTTCCTCTACTCATTAAGGATCCCATGAGGGTTCACAAAGTGAGGCGCGACTTCTTCCAGCCTCTGGACGAAAATTACATCATCGGTTTCGACAATTTTGTGAACCAAAAGGAGCCTAACTTGAGAAAGGAGCTCGAGCAACACAAAGAAGCCGACGAAGCATATGTCGAGGTGGAGGCTCCCTATTCCTCCAACCGGTTTAAGACCGCCGAAAGGCGTCATATGCTTAGGGATGTCTTCGATCACATCCTTGACGAGTACAAAGATACCTTGATCGGCCTGGAGGGAGGCCAGACTGGCCGAGTTCTTACTCTACTCATTGAGGTAACTGAACTTCTAACTTTAATTTTTGGTTAATTTATTCCTTAATATATGATCGGCTAAAACCGCCTTTTCTTCTTTTGTAGAGCTTGGTCCGAGCGGAAGGTATCTGCAAAATTATGCGGTCTGACAATCGAGCGAATAAACATGCTCGGGCCATGGAGAGAAACTTCAATGAGTATCTGGATCAACAGACTCGTGCCTTGGAACACAAAAACTTTGAGGCCAACCGAGAGCTTGCTCGGATTGTTCATGACCTCAGCAACTTATACCCGAAGGCTCTGATGGCTTATGACAAAAAGTCAAAAGAAGTTGACCAGGCCCAGGCCCT
Organism: Bassia scoparia; assembly: GCA_008642245.1. Classification (NCBI taxonomy): domain Eukaryota; kingdom Viridiplantae; phylum Streptophyta; class Magnoliopsida; order Caryophyllales; family Amaranthaceae; genus Bassia; species Bassia scoparia. The sequence goes on from SNQN01001376.1 coordinate 13,704, forward strand.
CCTTGCCAATGAAAAGGCTAAGCTGAAGGAGGAGTTAAAAGCCGAGTTTGAGGCTGATCTTGCCGAGGATCTCAAGGCCCAAGTTAAGGAGGCCAAGGATGCACAACAAGGTTGCATCAACCAGCTGATCGAAGAGCTCAATGCAGCCAAGGATGAGGCTTTTTCGGCCAAAGTTGAAGCCAAATAGGCCAAGAAAGCCGGTTGGAAGTTCGGAGTGGATCATGTCAAGGACATTCTTCCTCAAGCATGGGAGTTGACCGAGATTGAAGCCCTCCCGGCTGACTTTCTTGTCGAGAGAGTAGACTTTAATTTGCTCTCCGAATGAGTCTTTGGGAGAAATCCAACAAATACCCAAACAAGAAGCCAGCTGCCGAGTTTCAACATTTATTGCCGAAGGAGGACGATGAAGAGCCAAAAGACAAAGATGTCGATGATGTCGAAGCTTGAATCTCAATCTCAATCTCAATCGGCATTGTCTCCTAGCTCAGCTTTTTCTGGCAAGCGACTATATTTTGATGTGGTTGATGGCTCTCTTTTGGGAGCTGAAACACAGTCAAAATTCGGCAGGTTTGCATCGGTTATGCAACCTCTGAGTTACTAGTCGTATTCACCTCTGAGTTGGGGACTCGATATTCTTTCCTTTTTCTCGTGTGGGAGAACATTTTCCTTCTCCTCTTTTATTTTTCTCTTTTTGGCTTTGATAGACCAGTAGTGATGAGCTTCTCATTTTCTACACTTAGTTCTGCTGATATCTTACTCTTGTATGAGATTTTGGTTGTAATCTTGTTTTATTCAAAACATCTGTTGATGTCTTACTCTTGTATGAGAACAGTGCTTGTGCCGAGCTATCCCTCGCCGAGTCACTTTTAGGTTGTAACTTTCCATGTTAATATTAATGAAAAGTGTCAATCATCTTTATATACTTGTCCGGCTTAGCCGTTTATTTTGTCGTCTCGTACATATATATATATATATATATATATATATATATATATATATATATATATTGTACAAACAAGCCTCAACCAATCGACATTACTCAAAGTTGCAGGTTATCCGGCTTGATTTTAGACGAATCGATCATAATTTAAGACGAGCGAGGCCAGGGAAGTTTGGAAGTTCAAGATTGATGGACTCGGGACAGTATAAGGAGTGCTGAGTCAATCAATCTCTATTGGTTGCCCTCAAACTTGCCTGACATCGCGAAAAATAAGTATGTATAATCGGTTAAGCACATTCAACTTAGCTTAAAGTAGATTACGAATATCGCTTTCATAATTTAGCCGAGCTCATTAGTTGTGTCTTAATGAATCCTTTTTAAGTCGCCATTAGRATTATCGGTCAACAGAGGGCCGATTACCCTTAGGCTTAGGAATATCTTGGTGTTTTATACTTTTAGATTCCTTACCCTTACTTAGGATATCGTCGTGTTATTACACTTTTTTACTCCCTCGTGTTGCCTCTTTGGGTCACGGAAGCTATTTGGCTATAATTTAGCCTGTGTTTAAAAACATTTTAAATACTCAAGAAGATTTCTTGTAAACGAAGGCTTGATGCCCATTCTCATTTCATTAATCTGTGGCAAAACCATTTCATTACATTGCAAAGATTCTAGGGTTGTCCCTTACTTCAACTACACTCATTAAACATAGTATTTCTTAAGATTGTCCACATTTCATGCCCTAGGTAGCCTCTGTCCATCTGATGATTCAAGCTTAAAAGTTCCATCCCTTAGGACTTCACAGATCCGGTATGGACCCTCCCAGTTTGGGGTAAGCTTGCCCTGTTCCTTTGCCCTACCTTGAGCTTSCATCTTCCTGAGAACCAAGTCTCCTAGCCTCAAGGTACGAGGGGACACCCGCTTGTTGTACTCTCTCGTCATTTTCAACTTATAAATCTGTTGTCGGAGTAAAGCATTGCCCCTAGTCTCAGGGAGTAAGTCTAAATTGTGCCGCATGGCTGCCCAATTGCCCTCTTCATCATACATCATCACCCTCATTGTAGGTTCCAACATCTCGGTTGGTAAAACTGCCTCAGACCCATATACCAACATGAAAGGTGACTCCCCAGTTGAATTCTTGGCCATCATCCGTATGGACTATAGAACGTTATAGAGCTCTTCAACCCACAACCCCTTTGCATCATCTAACTTCTTCTTGATACCATTGCAAATGATCTTGTTGAATGCCTCTAGCTGGCCATTTGCCTGAGGGTGGGACACCAAGGCATAATGTCCCGTTGTCCCATGTTGGGCTAGCCAGTTGGTGAGCTCATTAGAATCAAACTGAGGGTCGTTGTCAAAGACGATGGATTGTGGCAAACCTCGTGATGTTGTTTTTCCAAATAAACCTCCGGACATCTGTCACTTTGATACTCTTCATAGGTTCGGCTTCCACCCATTTTCTGAAGTAATCCACAATTACTAACACAAACCTCCGTTGCCCTGATGTCTGGGGAAAAGGAACAAGTATATCCATTCCCCACTTAGCAAAAGGGATTAGAGAGAGAACAACTGATAAATATGTGGCTGGCGTTTGATGGAGATTCCCATGTATTTGACACTTCCGGCACTTCCTCACCAAATCCAGCGCATCCTTCCTCAAACTTGGCTAGAAGTAACCAGTGCGCAAAGCCTTACATGCCAGGGCCCTTGCCCCTATATGAGAACCGCATAGTCCTTCATGGATATCTTCAAAATTTCCAAACCTTTTTCTGGAGTGACGCATTTCAACAACGGATGAGAGTATGATTTCTTATACAACTCGTCATTCCAGTATACAAACCAGGAATCACGTTGTTTGACATATTTGGCTCGCAASGGGTCGTCGGGCAGAACTCCCTCAATTTTGTATTTGACTATGTCATCCATCCATGAGTTGCCCCTATCTATGAAGTTGGTGTGTTCCAGGTCATCTATACTTCGCTTGTCCTTTACTTCCCAAAAGACGGATCTGGGGGCATCTCCTGTAGCGGAGCTGGCTAATTTAGACAATGCATCTGTCTGATTGTTCTCTGACCTCGGTACCTGCATTAGCACAAACTTCTCCAAGTCTTGTGTTTCCTTCTTCACCAACTCTAGATACTTGACCATATTCTCATCCCGTGCCTCATACTCCCCATTCACCTGACTGACTATCAACTGAGAGTCGGACATGTCTTCTATCTTCTTTGCCCCAGCCGCCCGGCACATCTTGATACCGGCAACAAGAGCCTCATATTCAGCCTCGTTGTTTGACGTCTAAAATTTGAACTTCATACCATACTCAAACGTGTGTCTTTCAGGTGACTTAAACAATATGCCCGCTCCACAGCCATTCTGCGTAGAAGAACCATCAACAAACAACGTCTACACATCGTTCTGCCCTTCCGGCGTTGGGGACCTAATGGTTTCTACAATAAAGTCTGCCAAGGCTTGCCCCTTGATGGATTTCCTAGGCTTGAACGAAATATCGTGAGCACTAAGGATTAAAGCCCATCTCAACATTATTCCCGAGGCTTCCAGCTTAGTCAAGGGCTACTTGATGGGTTAGTCGGTATACACAACGATTTTATGAGCTAAAAAGGATGGCTTGAGCTTCTATCTGGCCATCAACAGAGCCAAGCCAAATTTCTCTGTTGTCGCATACCTCAATTTCGCACTCTGCAAGACATGGCTTACAATGTAAATCGAAAGTTGAGACCCTTCCCTTTCTGCCACCAAGACAGCTGATAAGGCATGTTCCGAGACAACAAGGTAGAGATAGAGCGTCTCTCCTACCATGAAACTGGCTAGCCTTGGCAACGAGTGTAAGTGTTCCTTTAGTTTCACGAATGCTTCTTCTGCTTCTTGTGTCCACTCAAACTTGCAATTTTTTCTGATCGCTTTAAAAAACGGTTGGCACTTGTCCCTAGATTTGGACAGGAATCTTCCCAAGGCTGCTAGGCAACCTGTCAAATTCTGAACCTCCTTGATGGTTGTAAGTGACTTCATGTCAATTACTGCTTGCACCTTATCTGGGTTTGCTTCTATTCCCCTCTCATCCACCAAGAATCCCAAGAATTTGCCTAACGTCACTCCAAAGACACACTTTTTTRGATTTAACTTCATCTGATAGTGTCTAAGCGTCTCAAAGGTTTCCTTGAGATCTTGGGGGTGATCCGCCAACCTTTTGCTTTTTATGATCATATCATCAATATAAGCTTCCACGTTCTTGCCTATTTGTCGAGCAAAGATAGTGTTGACACACCTTTGAAAGGTGGCGGGGGCATTCTTTAGACCAAAAGGCATAACTTTATAACAGTACATCCCATTGTCCATGACAAAAGCCGTCTTGTCTTGGTCCTCCCTCTTAAGGGGTGTCTAGCGAAAGCCGGAATAGGCATTCACAAAGCTCATGGCTTCATGCCCCGTAGTTGCGTCCACTAGCATATCTATCTTAGGCAATGGAAATGGATCTTTGGGGCATGCTTTGTTCAAATCTGTGTAGTCAACACACATTCTCCGGCTTCCATTTGGCTTGGGAACCAAGACTACATTGGCTACCCATTCAGGATATTGACATGCCTTAATAAATCATGCGTCTAACAACTTCTTTACCTCTTCATCTGCGATTTTGCTTCTTACTTGGCCAAGGTTTCTCTTTTTCTGAATAATGGGCTTCAGACTTTGGTCAACATCCAAAGCATGTTGGGCTATTTCTGGACTTATACCTGGCATATCCTCGACTGTGAATGCAAAGACATCTTTGTACTCTTGAAATGACTTCCGTATCTCTTGACCAACCGAAGTTTCGGGAACCTGCCCTACTTTGACGGTTCGATCAGGTTGAGACTTGTCTAARACAAAGTCCTCGGGTATTTCCTTTCCCGGATTCGGTTTAGATGCTACTTGCTAAAGCCCATGAATTGCCATAGCTTCTTGATGTGCGCCATGCACCATCATAACTTCTCCTGACTTCCTCTTCCTGCTAGGATTGTATTCCTCCACCTATGTTGCTTCTTCTTTATCTTTGCCCCTAACAAGTGGCTTGATAGTGGTTCAGTAGCACTCTTTAGCCAGTTGCTGATCTCCGTGAACCGAAGCAATGGACCCATCATCGCATACGAACTTCATCAGTATAAGATGAGTCACTATTACACATTTTGCTTTGTTGAGTGTGGGACGCCCAAGTATGATATTGTAGGCTGCCAAGTTTTTCACCACCAGGAACTTGACCTTCATATGTCTGCATTTGTCACCTCTTCCCATCCGAAGGTCTAAGGTGATTGTCCCAACAGGATGGATGACACCACCTCCAAACCCAATGATGGGGTTATGCACCCGAACCAGGGAATTGTCGTCGTACTTGAGCTTGTTCAAACATTCAAAATTGTTTATATCTAATGAGCTTCCCGTGTCAATAAGGATTCGACGCACCCTCTTGTCCGCTACCTTCAACTCGACGACCAAAGGATCGTCATGGGGAGTGACCAATGGGCCTCTGTCCTTTTCACACACTAAAACATCTGGAAACAAGTACTCTGGGTCTTCCTCGGCCTCAGTAGCCTGACCTGAACTCCTTGCATAATCCTTTTGACCCCTTATAGTAGGGCCCTCAGAGGCAAAGCCTCCAGAGATCATGTGTACTGAAACAGTACCAGAGTTTTCCACTAAGCGGGCTTTGGTCCCTTGGCTTTGTAGCCTTGGACGAGTCGGCATTCTCAATGTCTTTAATTAGATGCTTAGGTAGCTCATCTTTCAAGGCCAGGGCATCTAGTGCCTTCTTCAAGTTGAAGCAACCACTAGTCCAATGACCAATGTCCCGATGGAATTTGCAATACTTGTTCGGATCTCTTTTTTCTTTCTCCTTCCAAATGGGTGGAGGATCATCGATGTTCACTTTCTTCTTTTCTTCTAAGTAGACCTGATACAAATCTTTGGTATATTCAATCTTTGGACCATTGTCCATTCTTCTCGTTTTTTCTTTCCTGGAAATTTTTCTGACTATCAGAGATGTTCCATGTTCCATGTCGCTTCTTGTCATTCCTGTCGTTCCGATCGTTGTTCTTGTGAGATGGGTTTTGTGAACGATGTGTCTGTCCATACCTCTCCTTGCCTTTGGACACGGAACAAAACTCCTCTTCTTGCATGTAGTCTTCTGTCTCTCTCAGGACCTCTTTCAAGGTAGAGCATTTCTTTATGATTAGCTCAAACTTAAAGTGACTACCATCAAGCAATTCTCGACGAAAATTATCCATAATCACTTCATCAGATAACCCCGGAATTTGGAGTGTCTCATTGTTAAACCTTCTCAAATAACTCCTCAAACTTTCATTTTCTCTTTGAGAAATCTTCCCCAGATGCATACTACTCTTTCGTTCTTGGTGTTTAGCCAAGAAGTGATGAAAAAATAATATGCTTAGTTCAGAAAAGTTGTTAATACACCCTAATCTGATGGTAATCCACTAAACCACTCCTGAGCAACTCCCTTGAGAGTTGCGGGGAAGTATCTGCACCATGAGACGTCATCAGCCCGTGTAGTTAGCATCGAAGGCTTATACATGGCCAGGTGGTCATCCGGATCGGTCTTGCCATCATTAGCCTCCATGGTGGGGCATTTGACTTTATGCATACGAGGGGCTAGCATTATCGCGGAAGAGAAAGAGGTTGTCTGAGACAAAGAGATAGACCGCAGCTGCTCACTGCTCATTCCATAGGCACCTCATAGAGGTAGCCCTCCATCATGACGGGAGATTGGAACTCTTGGTTCCTGAAATGAGTAGTCTCTAAACAACCTCAACGAATGAGAGACATCGGAGCAAAGGGGAGTAGACCCCGTGGAAGAATGCTCTCTTGCCTGTTCATTCTGCTTCCGAACTCGCCTCTCCAATCTTTTCCTATCCAGTAGATGTCGAACATCATTTCTTGCAGCATCAGCCTTTTTCTTTTCAATCAAGGTCCGCACATCCCCGGACACCGGGCCACTATGGGAGGATTCAGCCTCATCCTCCCAATGAGTGCTCTGTGGGATATGCGAAGGGTTTCTCTTCTTAGTCGTCATTCCCGAACGACTTTTCGGTGCCTTGAACTTCAAGGGTAAGGGCTTAGATACCTTGAGTCATGGTTTTACTTTCTCAACACCCTTGCTAGTCTTCTCAACATATTTGGGCAACTTCCCCTTCTTGGCTTCCTTCAACCGTTGTTCCTTCTCTACTTTCAAGGTCTCGTTTTCCTTGGTCAAGGAACTTATGCGTTTGTGTAGTTCCTCAAACCCTTTCTTGATCTCCTCTTGTAAGGTTCTCTTACTCACAAAATTCTCTTCCTACATTTCCTGAGTGACATATTCCAAGTCCTCATTTCCTTCATCAAGGTCCAAAGTCTCTTCCCCCTGTTGCAGTGTCTGCTCTTCATTTCCCGGAGGCGTCTCATCGAAAAGTTCCCTCATCTTCTTGTTAATCGCTAGTCCTGAGCCCTGAGCCTCTCCATGCTTACTGATACTCTTAGCCAATTCTGACTTCTTACTTTGGATCTTTGGTTCCTCATTCACATTAGGTGCCCTAGGTTCCTTAGTCTGATCAGCCTCAACCATTGTGAATTGCCTATCTCCTCACAGATGGCGCCAACTATTGTAGCCCTTAGCTCCTAAAAGTAAGATTTGTAGATGTGTGAGGTAAGGAAGCGAATCCGCAACGGTACTCAGGTTGGTCCTCGTAGATGGCTGGTGGCACCTGCAAAAAGGAGAATAATCCTTATAGGATTATCTACCCTCCGATGCTTAAGTAAGTATATGTCTAAGAGGGGGTAAATCAGTAATTAAGAGAGGATTAAGAGTTTTAATCGTGAGATTAATGTCTTGTCAATGATTACGCAATGATTAACACACTCCCCCATGAGGGGTATTTATAGAGCCTTGGGGGGATCACCTGGCCAATCATATTGTGCCAAATGTCACGATCCTAGGCTTTCTAGGGAGAATTTCCCATCCCATGTAGGGTATAGATTGCATTGTCTTTATTATGGTAGCCATTTTAGGCATTAGCCATAAGTAATATGTAACCTCACTTTCCCTTAGGCGTGTAGAGTTCACGTACCCCTTAGGCATCTCAAATGGAGTGTACGAGACTTCGAAGTCTAGGCATTTAGCCACATCAATTAGCATCCTACTTATTTCCCACAAAATGATGTACTAAATATTAATCGAGTAAGTAAAATCCTAGTACATGCAATCAATCACTCAAACAAATTAATTTAGGACAAACCCAAATTCATAAAAATGAAGAAAATCAAATTCAAAACAAAGAATATTAATTAACTCAAAAAACAATGAAATAATCGCGTAACTACAATCATCAATGCAAAATTTTGCACTCTTACCAGAAAACTTCAAAAAGTCGATCTACAACTTAACACAACCATCAAATCGAAATTCAGAACAAAAATTAAAGAAAACAAAGAAAGACACAAATTTGTAATTTCACGAAAATGAGACAAAAAATAGAAAAAAGAAAAGTGAGAAGAATACCAGGTATCACAACAATCTATCGAGCACCACTCGTACAAAATTTTATGCGTCGACCACGATCAGCACCACCAGTCAAATCAACTTGAAGCCCTAAAAAACAGATGAAATCGTAATCAAATGCTAATTAAAACTCAACAATAACATGAAATTCGATCTCCAAATCAAAACCCTAACATAATAAATTTGAGGGAGATGTATTTTTGTGTGAGGAAAGGAGAATTTGTTTGAGGGAGAAGAGAATTCGAGTGAGGGAGAAAGAGATTTGGGTGAATAGAGTCGACTCGTAGAGTGAATAACGAGTTTGAGGCAGAAAAAAAAGAAAAAGGCTTTAAATAAAAATTGTTGTGCGATATTTTTTTTGTTTTTTTTAAATTTTATTTTCAAATCTAAAATTCTATTGAAAGCTCCTCAATAAATGTGTTTATTTAAAAACCGCTTTCAATAGTAATGAAATTACATCATTTTTTAAGAAACACTTTAAAATCATATTAATAAAGCGCTTTTACAAAAATGCTTTCATTTTAAAGCTTTAAAAAGCTAAACCGGGCGTAGTGAGAAAAAGATTTTTTGCTTTGTCTAAGGTTTGTGAATTGTGGGTGTGATGGTGTACTGTGAAATTTTCATTTTCATTTTCATTTTCATTCCCGCTTTCACTCTGATTTTTTCTTTTTTATTTTGATTTATTTGGTATATTGCAACACTTTCTAGAGTGTTGCCAATAAATGTAGTGAAAGTGTTGCAAATAAATGTTGCCAAAATTATACAAATGCAACGTTTTTTATAAAGTGTTGCTACTAGTGTTGCATATAATAAGGAAAAATGTTGTGCTTGTACAAAAGTGTTGCAATAACTATTATATTATGCAACATTTGTAAAAAGTGTTGCATTTCATTGAGCTATCGCAATACTTTTTGTTAAAGAATTGCAACTATTGTTATTATTTGTCGAAATGCAACACATCAAAAAAGTGTTGCACCATAGGTGTAGCAATAGATCAGTTTTGTAGTAGTGTTCTTTTTTCCATGTCCATAGGCTCAACCTATTGTGTGTGGGAATGTTTGTGCATGTGTTTGGTGAAATTCCTTATTTAACTTGCATTTTATATTGCGTTATGCTACGTTTATCATGCCTCTGATATGAAATTATGGATCATACTACTTCATGGATATATCTTAAATTATATTTCTTGTGGTCACACCATGATTTAAATTATACATTTCACGTTATACTAGTGTACTCAACATTTTAGTGATATGCTCATGGTGATGGTGCTATGATAAATATGCTCATGGTGATGGTGTTATGATTAATATTCAATCAAAACTTTACTACTCCTCAATCCTCATATGACTTGATATAATAAGTCCCTGTTCGTTGTCAGCATGTGTAACATGATTTTTGGTATTGAATACGTAATACGTAGTATTGCTTGATGTATCGCCATCATCGATTATTTAATGCTAGGATCCGGGGACGGAATTTTGAATATGAGCCCCTAATAGAGGATAGAAATCAAGAAAAATGCAATAATAAAAGTTTCAATATGACAATCATAAAACTTAATTTAAGCTAAATAAAAAAAATTGTGAAATTATATACTTCAAGCATATTATTTTTGTCCCCTCATTCACAATTTCTGGCTCCGCCCTTGGAGGATGACACATATTTATATACAAAAATTAAATATGAGTGTGAAAGTGAAAGTGAGAGAAAGTGAGGTATATGATTAAGGCAGAAAATGACATGCAAAAAAGAAAAAAAATAATTGACATTAATTTAGTATTTTCAAATTTGACAAATATAATGTTATTGTTAGTAAAAAACAGGAAGAAGCATAAAAACGACCTTGATTTTTACATAAAATCACGTTAGATAACTTATAAAATATGTGTCAGTGATTGACTCATTGTGGCTTCACTAGTCATTTGGAAAAATTTTGTTGAAAAATATGGGTCCGTTTACATTAATTGAAATCAACTGAACTGAAATGGATGGGGCTGAAGTACTGAACTGAACTGAACTGAATTGAATATTTTGTGAGAGAGAGAAATTGGGTTAAGAATTGAATTGAGCTGAATTGAATTGAAATTAAGCTTAAGTAAACCGGCCCTATGTTTTTGTATGGGTATAGTTTATGGTACTGTATAGTAGTTTTCAATCAACATAAAGTACACCATATATAATCATAACAATATAAAAAGAGAGTAGGAGTGCTCCTGTTCATATGAACAGGATGAACAGCACCCATGTCCCCACAGGTTGCCCAGCCCATTTGCAACCCCCAGAAGCCCACCCCAAAGCCCACGCCCGCAGCAAGAGCCCACAACATAGCTTACCAACAATGAGGCCCACCCAGGTTTTATCCTGCTCTCTATCAACCCTTAACGAATTCAGGTTTTTCTTCTCTCACCTCCATTATTCGTGAGTTTTCTTCTTTCACCTTCAGTCTTCTTGAGCTTCCTTCTCTCACCTCCATTATTCTTGCTACCCTTGCATCTTTTTCTTGCTTTTTGGCGGGCTTTCAACATCTCCATGTTCAATTCGTGGGGTGGAATTTCGTGCTTTTTGAGGGTGGAGTTTCCTGCTGTTGGGTGGGGGTGCATTGCTTTGCTGGTGGTTCAAGGAGGTATTAAGTTTTTTTTTATTATTTTGTTATTGCCTTGTTTTGTTTTGTTTTGAATTTTAGGGTTTTTGAAATTTGATTGGGCTTTTCACGAATTTAATGGTTTCTAATTTGTGGTCTTCGTTGCTGTTTTTGGGTGTACGAACTTTYTCTGCTGCTTGTTTTTCGATTCTGGWKKKATTTGAAGTRGAGGATGGGGATTTCGAATCAAGGGCTTGGAAGCAGGTGAGGGTTTGTACTTGTTCTTGTTACTRTGYAGATTTAATATGTTGGAATTTTTGCATATTAGTGGTTAGATCTTTGCATATTTGTGTTGAATTCGGTTGTTTATGGGTAATTCATTTAGGGTTTTGAGTTTACTGAATTGTTKTTTACATTTGTCGGTGTTTCGATGATGATTTGTGTTATGTGGGTTGTTTTTGGTTTATTGATTTGAGCAGAACTTCCATTGAAATTAGGGCTAACCGATCGATAATTACTGATGTGGTTTTGTTTTTATGTTGCGGCCTTGTTCGAGATTAATTTGCTGATTTGCATCTTAGAATTCTTTCAATCAATGTGTTTTTTATAAACTAATTCATGCATTGGACATTTTGTTTTAATTTACTTATCTGTATTCTAAATACAACTTTTGTTTTTTTTTATGCAGTGTGGCCGTGAATGATGTTSATGTTGTGAGTTTTGGTTTCTCCTTTCTCCTTCTTCAATTTCTTTGAACAGTAAGCTTAGGTTTGATTCTGAAATTTATTTATGATTTTGGGCTTCTGAATTTTGTTTTGATTTATTTAGTTAATGGTTTAACTTTTTATTTGTGGTTAAACTTTTTGTGGTGTGCCTTTTGTGTTGGGAAGAAGATGTTTACTTATTTTACTATTTATACTATTTTATTTCTTTGACAYGCTTTGTCGAACGCTTGGTTATCATTGTGTGTRTGTTTACTTAYTTTGCAGAATTATATGTCGAATGCTACCATTATCAGAGGTTACTCTGCAGTTCCCTATTGTAGTTTTTAAGGTATAAAATCTTGCTTACAAGGTAAAATTTCCCCTGYATTGTTCAGGGAATTCTTGAAGGAGCTATGTGGGATACAACYGTCAACCTTACCCGAACAAGAGTGYGAAGTGCTAACCAAAAATGGCGATTTTGTTCCAAAAATTYCAAGAAGTAAGCTTTCTTTTCAGTCCCATAAACTTGCTTATATTGTATATGTTCTTCATGGCASATTATTTTCTAGATTTAAATCCTTTTTGCTCACTTTTTTTCCCTTTTATTTGCATCAATTGTGAAATTATATACGAAGTATTCATTTTTATCCCAGGAATCTTCTTCATATTGATCTTGTAAATTGGTGCTTTCTTATTATTTGATTRATAATATAATATATGTTTGTGTATTTGWAGGTTAAAATAACCAATCCCAAAGTATTGTATGGATCTTAATAYTGGTGTTGTATTGCCTGTGTCAACATTTGATGTTACAGGTAATGATGTGTTGTATGCTTTTCAYGATCTTATATCCTGTTTTGGTGAGTAACCTTTACACTAATATGAATTCTTGAATTATGACGAAGTAGGTGATATTGCGGTTACATTGGTTCATGGTGTTGTGATCCACATGTAGTAGGGGGAATACTCTTGGGTTAAATCATTTTGTTGGCCSGATTCCACACTTTGTTGTGGATTTTAAATCTGATGATCTTGTTATGCTGTGAGATTGAGTTAATTTTGCTTCGTTATGCCATAAATTCTACGAGTATATTATTTGATGAAATATGTGTCACAGGTGCCGTTTAAGTTGACTATGATTGGTCCTGCTCATAGGGTACGGTGTTCATATTTTTGAATCTTGATCAGTAGCTTTGTGGAGTTAATTAATTGTAGTTTTGCACATTGTAGTTACGATGCAAGCCCAGAAAGAAGCACCCCTGATATGCAATGCCAGGACAAATTCTTAGTTCATAGTGCTTATGCACATAATGGCTGTACAACAWAGGATATTACTTCTGAAATGGTATAGCTATTCTGCATTTATCTCTTTTAGATGGATTCTAATCTACTCCTATCATTGGCTGACCTTGCATTGTAATTTCAGTTTAACAAGGATGATTATATTGAACCCAACAAAGCTGCTAAAAGTATATTACTGTTTAMTATTCAACTTCTATATTTATGTGAATTGCTTCATATTACTAATTAATTTCTATTATTTGTTGTTGGCAAAGCTTTAGGATTACTTTTAATTGTGTTCTTATTGGACTAATTATGTGTTTATGAACAGTAAGAAAGTGAAAGATATAATTATATTATAGTGGTGAGAATTTATTATAGAGTATAGACATCACRAGTGGTGAGGATTAACACCACCTAATAGTCCAAAGTTTTAATTCTTTTGCTTTTAAGCCTTTTTTTTAGAGAAATCAATCTCATACACCCTCCTTCTCTCTACCTAAGTAAGAGTGAATATACTTGCCTGTTTTCTAGACCCAAGGGAACGAGGAAAGACAACATTTGGCATCATTATATCAGCATTTCATATGGTATATACTCGCCTTTTTCTAGACCCAAGAAGAGTTTAAAAATTATCATTCATATGGTTAAATATCAGGAGCACATACTCTAATGTAGTTTTATCCATTTCAAAATGGTGTTGCATATAGTGATTTTTTTTACTATATATTTGCAGTTGCACAAAAATTAATTACAACATGCATCTCCCAGTCAATATGCACTCTAGGGTGATCAATACACATCAATTAAGCCAATTTTCAATTAAATCAACAATTAATTCAATTACAAGAATTTATGATTAAGTGAATGTTTTAGGTATTTGGAAAAAAACTACAATCAATGAAAATATTGACCAATCACAATAAGCTGATCAATTAAATTTTAAAAATGTAAATTTATAGTTCAAAATTTCCATAAATAACTACAATTATATAATTGACTCAATTAAAAAAAAAATCAATTACACACCTTACAAACAAATATAAAAAATACAATCACAGTTTCTTTTCAATCCATCTACTCGGTAAGTTACATAAGGGAAGGGTTATCCCGCATGATAAAACATCTTTATTTCTATCATTACATGTTCTTTGGTTCGACTTACTATTTTAAAGTATAATCCAATTAAATGTTATTGCTTTTCTGCTTGCATTGTTGTACTTATATTGGGTATTGGCTGTAGTTGGAAGAAGGTCAATTCAAAATGCAATCAAGGTTAGAGGAAGAAGAAGAAGAAGCAAAGGCTGCTCTTATGAGTAGAATACAGAGGCTGACTAAGTTGATACTTGTTTCATCAAAAAACACAATTCCTGCATATTTGGGTGATATTGCTGGTCACCACAGAAATCATTCTGRTGATGTAAGTAGTATAACTTTTTCTCTTTTTTATTTTTTGCGAAGCTTATTTCCAATATCAAAAGGTTATTCCATTACATTGTTGMTTTCCCCTGWTCTTTTTTACTTTGTAGTCATCATTTGGCGAGATGGAAAAAACAAGATTTTATAAATGTTGTTGAATTAAAATGATAAGGCTCATAAGGTGCAGTAAGCAAAGATGGCTTTGTGATGTTCCATGCTTACCTACACCTTTATTGATATACAATTTTATTTTCTATTGTCAGAAATCAGWTCATGGGGAAAGTGAGAACAAGGATCCCCTGTCTGCGCTGTCAGACCCTTCTGGTCATCACAACCACAAAAGATCTTCAAGCAAATGGAATGATGAACTTTCTGCAGCTGGAAGCATACTTGGAGAATCTAACCAAGATGGGGAACTTATTGATGGTTCAAACCTGACAACTGTATGAATCTTTGGTTTATCCGTTTATTATCTGATTATAGCTTTAAGTGGTTGCTAATGGTGTGGCTACTCTGTGATTYAGTTACTGGATTRTAGCCAAAGAAATGAAAGTTAAACTAGGTATTTATTATGGATGTTTACGTTATGTGCCTTGCAATCTGGAATGATAATTTCGATTCTCATAGATATTGATCACTATAGGCTGTGTTTCAACGTATGAGTCCCAATACAAATGAATTTCTATGTATGCTTTAAATAAAAAAAAGTTATATTCTGAACATATGAATTATCAACTCTTTGATTGAATGTAAACATTAGAAGCTTTTTAAGTCTTATTTCCCTTTTTCATCACTAGACTGGTGTAGTCAAGCTTAAGATTATACTTGAATAAGTCAGGTTAGTTTATWWWAAATTTKCTCATTTTATGAATTATGATCTGTACTTGGCTAGAATAAAATAGCTACGAGTTACATGTTATAGCCATATAGGAATGAATCCATTCAAATTTTCAATCTTAAAAAGATGTAGAAATTGTCCTGCACGTAGTACTTGTGTGCATATATTCAAAGCTAATTACTAACGTGTTTGTAGATTTTGTTTACTTGTTTATTGGCCTGGTGATTGGAGTAAGTCTGCTTCATTGGTTGCATTTCCATGGATGAACTAATATCTAGATACTTACTGGTGTATGCATATGCAGTCCTGTACATCTACGTTGCGATAACTTGAATTTTGGTATGCATGTGACATATGACAAGTAGCCTTGCTAGATCTTGGTGGCCTTATGAAGGAGATACAAGTAGATTATTTTCTATACTTGAGGAGAATCAATAGCTATTTTCTCTGCTGCAATATTCTTCTGTCTCACGGATTACATTTCCTGAAGTCTTCTATTCATTTAGTATGATTATCCCTTTTGGGATGGCCTTCGTGATTGGCCTTCGGTGATTGGAGTAAGTCTGCTTCATTGGTTGCATTCCATGGATGAACTAATATCCTAGATACTTCATAATTTTATCATATACTGGTGTATGCATATGCAGTCCTGTACATCTACGTTGCGATAACTTGAATTTTGGTAGCATGTGACATATGACAAGTAGCCTTGCTAGATCTTGGTGCCTTATGAAGAGATACCAAGTAGATTATTTTTCTATACTTGAGGAGAAATCAAGTAGCTATTTTCTCTGCCTGCAATATTCTTCTGTCTCACGGATTACATTTCCTGAAGTCTTCTATTCCAATTAGTATGATTATCCCTTTTGGGATGGCCACTGTTGGAATCCTTGTTTTCGTGGCACTGGACTACCTGATGATGACCATTATTTTTGTTGTCTTACATATTATTGACAAAAACGGAGAATGGTACCAGCCACAACCGACAGAATGTGAGATGGTAGCAGGCTAAACTACAAGGAAGAAGAGAACCGGGCGAGACAAGCACACAGAGCAGCATTGGTTCCACCTACATATTTTGACTTTGCTCCTTTCCATTTGTCTTGTAGGCAACATGCTAAATGCCCCAATATTTTGCTCCTTTCCTTTTGTTTTGGTATAAAAGGATTTAGTCGATAAAATGTTAAACATTAAATGAATAGTTTTTTCATAATTAATTTTTAAAATAAATTAGATATCATGTAAATAATCTATTGTACTTTTAGCTTTTCTTTGGTGTTTTAATATTTGTAAAGCATCTCTTGTAAAATAAACATGGTTTTATGTATAATCGTTTATATCTAATTGTAGACTTGCATTTGAACATACCGTCCGGGGCACCGCGCGCATCGCGCGCGGTGCAACGGCTAGTTCATCTAAAAAGGGGTAGAGAGAAATTTTCAATGCTTTTATGTTCTTTCTTTTTCTGGAAAGTTTTCACATTCTAGAAAAAATAAAGAGATGAAAGGGGACAGAAAATTTCTATGAACCATTAATTTCAAATGATTTTGGTTTGGAAAATGATTGAGCAACACTAAGGGTTGTCAACCCTCTAAGGCACAAGAGAATAAAAAACTATTATATGTGTAATAAATAAGAGAGAGATGATTTATAAAATAAAGTTTTAATGTATTTTTGACCAATGAAAAATCAATATTTGGAGGGTTGTCAACCCTTAGGGTCACCCTATCACTCCCCGGTTGGTTTTATATGGTTTGTCATTCCCTATGTACGTATATGATATCAATAGTGCTAGGAAATTAAGATAGGCGGCTATGATATAAAGATGAAGTATCTATTCATATCAGCTAGAGGTGTATCGCTACTTTGGAGGATTAAAATAATGGTAAAAAAATATTAAAAAAATGCAAAAAATGAAATATGAGCATAACGGGAGGGTACAGCAAAACGGGGTCACGTGCTTTCTTTTTAGGGCTCCAAAATGAGGGAAACAACACTCCATCAGTTCCAATTGAACTCTCAAAAACAAAATCACTTGCATTCATACAACATGCAAATCCATTGTAGGTGAATTAAATTCAAACTTTAATCTCAAAATTTTAGGATTCTCTTCTTCCAATTGAACTAGTTTCTTCCAATTCTCTTCTTTCAATTGAAATTTATTTTTATGGATCTAAATTTAGTACCAGATCCTGATTTAGGGTGTGCGGAATTTGGTTTCTTCGACTTCTCCAGCAATAATCAGTTAGAGGTATGTACATTTATGAACTTATTTTTTTTAATCTTGAGTATTAAATATAATTATTAATTGCTGGAGTATGTTAATTGCAAGTTAATTGTAAGTTACTTGCAAGTTAATTGTAAGTTACTTGCAAGTTAATTGCAAGTTAATTGCAAGTTAAATATAATTGTTAATTTTGCCGGAGTATATTAATCTTGAGTATGTTAATTCAGTAGGATCTTGAAGTTGTAATGTCCTCATTTTCTTGTTTTTGATCCCTCATGTGTATTTGGGCTGTAATAGTGTTCTATTTTGTACAATTACATTTTGCGTGGGGATGTAGGAAAATCGTCAATAGTGGTATGCTTCAATATAGGATTGTTAAACAACATATTTAAGTCATCCTAAAGATTCAAGTTTCCCTTACATTGATGTCCAGGAATTGAATTTGTATGCGAAATTTGATTTAGTATCTTGCTAGATGTCTAAATGAGACTATGGAGTATAATTGGTTGCACAATTTGGCACTGCTCGACAATAAATGTTCGTGTTACTCTCACTGTCAGTTTTAGTATGTGCACTGTAATTTAGTTCGACAATTTAATTTTTTTCATTCAATTAAATAGGAAAATGATGCGACTGAAAAGCAGTTCACCACTGAGGTTGTGGGAGAAGGTTGTTTGGACGAAGTGCATTTTTTTGATGACGATGTTGATGATTTTTCTAATGAAGTTGTTGATGTTTTGTTTAATGGGGAGGGTGTTATCCAGGATTATAATCTAGGAGTTATTGATGATTTTAATGAGGGTGTGATTCAAGATTTTTCTGAGAGTGATATTGATGGTTCTACTGACCTTGACGGTGAAGGGGGAGATACAGTACCATGTGCTTCTAGTTCAAATGGGTTAAGTGATGAGGAAGAGGAAAATGTTTTGCCTGCAAACACACCAACTGAAGAGCGTGTTATCGTTATTAGACGTGTGGTGCCACCAGTAGTAGGGATGACATATGAATCTTGGGAGGAGATCGACGAGCACTCTAAGGCTTATGGGAAAGAAAATGGCTTTGGAGTGACTAACACGGGGTCTGGCTACCGGCAAAAGGATCGTAAGGCCACTGATGTCGAAAGGAATTCAACCTGGAGGTGTGAATGATTTGGTGCTTATGCAGGTGAGAAGGTGAAAGATGTACCTGATGGCCAAATTGCTACACCGGATAAACCCACTAAACGGAGGAAATCAATTGGTCATAAAGGTGTTAAGCTAGGGGTAACGAAGTCGAAGAAATKCAACTGTCYGGTTAGGTTATATGCAAGTTGTAATAAGGACGGRGTTTGGACAATAAAGAGTGTACTTCTAAAGCATGAGGGCCATATGCCAAGCCCTAGCAAAACCCGATATATAAGCATGTTTAGGCAGGAAGAATTCACTCCAAGCGTAGCCCGACGGTTGTTCAATGACCAAAAATCTGGAATTAAATTGAGTCAAACACACAGAGCTTGTGTAAGTGAGCGTGGTGGTATTCAAACTTTTCACTTACGCAGAGGGATATGCGAAATCGAGTTACCAAGGATAGAAATTTGAGGCTTAAAGGTGGTGATGCCAATGCAATGTATAATTATCTTAAGAAAATGAAAGAGGATAATGATAATTTCTACTATAGTTATTGGGTTGATGAGACGAAAAGGTTGAAAGATGTGATGTGGGTTGATGCTAGGAGTCAGGTTGCATTTAAAGATTTCGGGGATGTGGTGTGTTTTGACTCRACATATATTACCAATGATTATCATCTTCCATTTGCTAACTTTGTGGGCGTAAATCATCATGGYCAATCGATCTTATTGGGATGTGCTCTGCTATCACAGGAAGATGCTGAGACATTTGAGTGGTTATTTGATAGGTGGATTGATTGTATGGGACATGCACCTGCTGCTATGCTTACAAATCAGGATGCAGCAATGAAGAAGGCAATGGAAACAACAATGCCCTTCCCTCGACATCGTTGGTGTTTGTGGCACATCACAAAAAAAATTCCAGAAGAGATTATCTTGCTATGGCGCTTACCATGAGTTTGAGCCGGAGCTTGAAAATGCATTTTATGATAGTTTCACCCCCGAGGAGTTTGAAATTAGGTGGCAGTCGATTATGAAGAAATATAAGTCAAAGAATGATGAGTGGCTACAAGGTATGATGAATTGCCTTCTTTTGGATTCATTTTGCTGAATATACTAATTGCATAGGAAAGTTGGTATATACTGTGTATAGTTTTGCATATAGCATAAAAACATCTTCAGTTCCATTTAGCAATTTTTATACTTTTTCCGTCTTTTTATATTTGTACTCGTTTCATTGCAGCTGATAAAATTATAGAATTTTATTTAAGCTTTTTGGCATATAAGTAATGTATGAAATAATCGATTAAGTTTTTTTTTTAAAAAAAAAATTCATAGTTGATAGTATATAGTTTTATTTATTTTTTGGAATTTTATTGCATAGTTTAGTTGTGTGGTCACACTAAAAACACCATTCATTAATTGTGGTCCATTTTCAAACAGGTTTGTACTAGGGTAGAGAGATGTGGATTCCAGCCTATTTGAGGCATATGTTTTGGGCAGGAATGAAAACTACTCAACAATCCAAGAGCATAAATAGTTTTTCGATGCTTATGTTAGCAAGAAGACTAGGTTGATTGAGTTTGTTGAGCAATATTTCAATGCAATGGAGTATAGAATTGAAGCCGAGAGGAAAGCTGATGCAGATAGTGATCGTTATACACAGCAGTTGGTGACATGCCTAACCTTGGAACKACAATTTAGAAATGTGTACACACATAACAAGTTCCTTGAAGTGCADGAGGAGTGCTTGAAAACATTTTATGTCCATCAGGTTAAGTCTAAGGAAATTGGTGATGGCATACATGAGATCACCGTGACAGATAGGATATGGAAGTTGAACAAGGAGAAGCGAAAGGAAATTCCAATGGACGACAGAAAAGAGTACACGGTGACATTCAATGCACATACTAAGGAAGCTTCTTGTGTATGCACACACTTTGAATGCCACAGACTTCTATGTAGACACATCATAGCTGTGTACGATGTGAATTCTGTGAAGGAATTCCCGGAGAAATACATTCTCAATCGGTGGCATAAAGACGTGAAGAGGCCACATACGAAGATAAAGGTAGCCTTTTATGATCCCTCGAAGACCGAGCACGTGAAGAGATATGATAAGATGTAGTTAGCCTTTGATGAAGTTTGTGTGCAAGCTTCAACTAACGAGGAGGATTGGGACATAGTGATGAAGATGATATAAAAAACAAAAAGGTTGTTGGATGAGAGGCATGCGATGGCTAAGCCAAGTCGATGTGCTGACAATATAGAGTCAACGCCGTCCTCGATAGGAAACCAAGAATCCCCCTTGATTATGGAAACTCCTGTGAGGAATGCAGCTATTCTTGGTGTTTCTGTGAGGTCCACCCCTGGTGCTCCAGAAAGTCGGGCTCCTGCTGCTTCCCGTAAAGCTGATGACAACCCCTCTTCTAAACACCCTATAAACCTAAATAGATTCTATTGTTGCACTTGCATGTAATTTTTAAACCTTGTGCTGAGGAAATTATTAATGAAAGATCTTAATTAGGTTATTTGATTATACTGTGTTGATTTGTCAATGATCTTGTAACTTAATTAATGTTGCACTCAGACTCTTCAGATGCACTACGCAAATCAAGGTCAACCTCTACAAGGTGGACCCTTTGGTTATCAGCAGACACCCTATAACATGTCAAATGGTGGTGGTGGGACTTCGTCTTATCTGGGAGCAGGTGGTATGAGGAACATGTCAATTGGTCGTATGAGGAACATGTCAATTGGTGGTATAGGTGTTGGATCAACAAATGGGGCAATTGGGTACTTTGCACGGACCGTGGGGGATGTGGTTGCTCTGCCCGTACCTTTCCCTCCAACTAATCAACCTCCTATTCCATATAATCCTGGATGGCCACCCTTGAATGCACAAATGAACAGTGGTGCATCACATGGCATAATTGACATGTCATCAGAAACTGATACATCAACCGCATGCACTCCGATTCACTCCTTTTTTCAATGATGTCCTAATTTCAGTACAACTTGGTATACAATGTATAGAATGTATTTGTGTTGGTGGATTCACATTGTGGCTTGACTATCATGGTCAATTGAAGTTGTTTAAAGATGCAACTGTTGTTGTAAAAATATTGCAGGGAATGTTTAAAGATGTTGCTGTAGCATAGTTAATCATGTTTCTATATGTATGGAAAATTGTTTCTTAATGCACTGACAATGTTTCTGTCTCTCTGGACAATGTTTTATATACCTCTGGACAATGTTTTATCTATAGACATATTACACACTTCATATGATAGTACATTATCTTTTGTTATTTGGCATTTTATTATGCCTTACATTATCATTGTTTTTTTTTTAAAAAAGGTTGACTTAAAACGAATATTTATTATAGTTTTACCCAATATTAATAACCTAATATTATTTATTATAACCTAACATTATTTAAACGAATATAACAAAATACTATGTTGTTAGAAGGGAATGGCGTGGAGTAGAAGGGAATGGTGTGATATTGTGTGTGGAATTTGGGGTTGATGGGAGTGATAAGTGTGAGCAGCCCGTGGTTTTTTTTATTTAGTTGCGGCAAAATGGCGGGCTGCCATGAAGCTGGCGCAGCGCCATAAGCCCTCTGCCTCTCTCTTTTTTTCGAAAAAACCCTAGATGGCGGGCCGCCATGTGAGTGGCGCGGCACCATTTGGGTCTGACACTTGGCTCTCTTTTTATTATTACTCCAGATGGCGGGCCGCCATGAGGCTGGCGCAGCGCCATCTGGTTCTGTCTCCCCTGCTCCAAAATCATGCAGACTTCCTCCTTTTTAAAAAAAAAACAAATTTTTCTTGAATTACACAAATTAATACTATTAATTCAATAACAACATAGTATTTTGTTTAAACGAATATAACAAAATACTATGTTGTTATTTATTATAGTTTTACACAAAATATTGATAATTTTTTATTACTAAACTCGTCTCTCAATTCATCACAATAATCCTGAAGTTAGGTGTTTAACACCATAAAATTTGTCAACATTTATTGTTATAAACTTATTTCATGTATGTGTGAAATTAAAGATACTTATTATTATTAAATTAGCGAGGGAGTAACAATAGTTAAACTCGTATACATTGATGTGTTTAACACCTACGGCCTAATGGTAAGGATCATTAGTAATTATACTAGATAATTATACAAGTACATCAATAATTAATTATACTAGATAATTATCAATTACTAAACCTCTTCCGGACAATAATCAATAATCAATTATTTGCTTTTATTTTATTTTGATAAGATCAACTACAGTGTTAGTTTGTCTTAAATGATTATTGAATATTGATAAGATAGTGCATTGAAAGAAAAGGATACAAAATGCTACATTCATAAACCTCTTCCGGTACATACTAACAAATCATAAACTTTGTCAAGTACATTACGAACTAAGCTTTGATAAATTACAAGCAACAACATTGATAAACTTTTTCTTTCTTTCACCTAATATTGTTAATTACTCCGAACATATACGCTCCGTCGTACACAACAGCTGTTTCAAGAGTGTTGAAGTCACGGAGGTTTTTGTGGTAAAAGAAAATGGTACATTGTTTCGGATAGACACCCCTTGTGATGGCCCACAACCTAATAACCTCCTCTGTCGGTGTATTAATTCAGAGACTAAGAGTCTGAGACTCATCAATGATTTGGCAGCTTCGTATTGTAACAGAAACCATTCTCAACCCACGTTCTACAGTCGGACGTTGTATTATTATTGGTGTTCTAGCATCCTGCAAACAAGTAGTTGTAATTATAATTTGTAAATCAATTGAATAAAAGGGATAAAAGGGGAAGATAAAAGAGTGTGTTTAATCATGCATGAAAAGACTTGAAAAAAAAACAGGGCACAACCAGAAGTACAACACAAAACCAATAAAACCATAGATTAGTGCACCAGTAATTTTGTTTGCTTAGCATCCAAAATATATATATACGGAGTAAAAAATTCAACTTCAGTTTGTTCAAAATACTCCAACAAAATTATGCTTGTCTTGTTGCATGGAAAATGTGTTTTATTTGCCTTACTGAGCAAATTTGGGGAGAATTAGACTTGGGTTAGTTGCACTACTGATTTTCACTGACTATTAAATAACTACATGTTAAGCAATTACCATTTAAAAAAAAATATTGCTAAGCAATTATGTGAACTCTAATTACATAAAATCTGCTATCCAATTATCCAAATAATTGTACAAAACAAACACGAACAAAAGATCCTACACAAATGAGCACTCAAGAGCAAGGTGGATGTTACATGACAAGATCATACATCAGATTTTCAAGATATGTTATGAAATAATATAGCAGATCACAGGGCCCTAGTTGTTATCTTTGAGTCTTTGACAATGGAACAAAAAAAAAAAAAACAGTGAAGTATTATTATTATCCTCTAAATTATAGGGTATTAAATTTTTCTAAGTGACCGAAGAAAGCATCGTGGCACAATTGTCAAATCCAAGAATTTGTTTAAGTCAAATTTATGATTGGATTATTGGATACTGCAACAAAAATGAAGTAAAAGGAAAAGACCATCAAAGTAAAATTGTATGACCTCAACTCATCATATGCTTTACTAAACAGTTTGTATAGGAGATTTAGCTATAGGACCATGTGTATTAGCTAACTAAGAAGAACTAAGAAGATATTGCAGTGAGAAAACAGGGTCATTAATAAACTTTTTTTTTTTGCTGTGTTATCAAGTAGTAATATAGTGATAGTTGTTCGGTGGGTTTTTATTCTACCTAGATGAAGGTAAAAGGATTTAAAAAAAGGATTATAAATAGGATTATAATAGGATAAAAACCAGTAGTCACAAATAGGATTATAATAAGATAAAAACAAGTAGTCACAAATACTTCATCATGATTATAAGAGTATATACACCAGCAATATAATTATAGTTAAGTTTATGAATCTTTTACCTTCTCGAAAACATGCACAACTTCTGTCCCTATGAAGCCTTTACTGAATGGAGTGTCGCTTGGGTAAAGGAGGTCACCTCTGTAGAACAATCTAACATCAGATGGCCTTAGGCCAACCAATTGAGCAACTAAGATGTATGCCCCTTGAAGCCAATTATCAACACCTAGTTGCAAGTACTCACCTTCATCCTCCACATTACCTCCACCCTTAAAAATCACAGTACACACACCACGTGGTGGCCTTGAACTAGTGTTACAAATTACACTACGTCCCGTGTCATCAGTTGCACTATCATCATGAGAGTTAGAGCCCCCCGAAGATTCAGAATYCATTCTCTAGTATAATATAGGGTATGACTMATTTGGTGGTAACATAMGGGTGGAGCTATGTCCTTATTTATAAGAAGTGAAGGATGCCAAAGTGTTACTTTACTGATCATTGTGCCCCCAAAATATTACCAACACTACCCAAAAATTACTATTGCTTTTTACCAACACAAATCTGATTATATACTTGATCATTRTGAAGCTGCTCAAAAAATTAMAAGCKCTTAGATTAACCATGTCCAAAAAATTCTTAGATTTATATCTCATAACCATTTCCCGGAAAATTCTAACCATGTCCAAAAATATCCTCTAACACATTTCTAAACATGTCCTAACATGATTCCTAATCAGTTAGTGTTGCACTTTTAAATTATACTTAGCCTAAGAAAACTCTTTCGGTACTCAAAAAGTTTAACCTATAGTAACCTCGATTGTCACTTGTTAAAAATTGTTACCTTAAATGTGATAGGGTGAAATAATGGATCAAGCAACTCAAACCCCAATACTGATTTCTCTTTCAACTGAAATATCTTTGCAAATTTCTTGAAACCGACTGTGATTCCGAATCCTACAACGCGCTCTTTCTTCTTTCGGAATCCCATTATCACTRGCCATTTGTAACCATTTGCATCAATTTGTGCCGCACAGCAATCCTTGTGCTCATAATCTACGTCGAGCTTGCGTTTGCAGAATGCAAAGGGTATAACCTGCCCATAAAAGATATCAATATTAGACATATATATTATGCATTACATTACTAGTGTTGAAACGGATAAATATAACAATTACCACTTTGCCGTCACGTAAACAATGTTTTGTTACTTCAATCATAAAATGATCAAACTTCGATTGGGCAAGGTAACATGCGGCAGCAAGAGAGTTCTCTCCGGCGGATACCCGAAAACAAAGTGCTCCCCTCCAGCACCAGTTACCTTGGTCACTGCACTGCCTCGGTTGTTGTAGTTCCTTCGCAACAAATTTACAATCAAACACCATCAATGTGAAAATTGAGTTGCCGGCGTACTCAAACAATAGGCCATCCCCATCCAAAATTCCATTCTCGCTCACAAGTTTGGGCCATCCATCTTCCAACGCATATGAGTTTGTCAATTTTCCTCCGGATGATTGTTTGCGTACAGTGCATTGCCAAATCCTATACGTGTTCGCTCGTCGAATGTAAACTATGGGTTTAACTTCATTTTGCAAAAGTTTGTTGAAGCCATCCCGAAGTTGCTATCAAAATAGATAATTAAATCAAAATTCCATTTTAAAATCACATAATAGTTCCGGCACTTCGACACTTGTGTCCGAGTAAATACTTAAAATTATTATATTTCCCAGTATATACTTAAATTATGTGTCCAAGTATAAATGATTAACTTATTTTGGTGCCTATACTTAAATCTCACAACTACAGTTGGAGACTTATTTTGCTAACTGTACTTTTGTATAACTGATTAACTTGATACATGATATTGTAACTTCCTCCTAACTTGATTATTCTAAATTGGAAAACATATTTATTGGAAGTTTTCTTCTAATGGAATTTTAGTGGATATCTAACTTGATTGGAAGAAGATCAGAGTGCTTAACGTGTGTGAATTGYACTCAAATAATTGCCAAACATTTTGGTATTGACTCATAATTATTATTTGTGGTTTCCTCAAGAATTGGATGAAAGCATGCATGGGGCTTGTTTAGTTTGGCAAGGAATCTGTTGTAGATTACACTATTCCTATGGAATCTGAGATTGCATTCACTAAGAGATTCCACATTCTTTTGTCTTCGTTTAAAGATCCGTTTACATTAACTCAAAACAACTGAATTGAAATGAAACTAACTTGAAGTGAACAAGCCCCTCTCTTTTTTTTCGACAAAAACCCCAGATGGCGGGTCGCCATGTGAGTGGCGCGGCGCCATCTGGTTCTAACCCTTGCTCTCTTTTACTTACTCCAAATGGCGGGCCGCCATGAGGCTGGCGCAGCGCCATCTGGCCCTAGGTACTACATTCGTGTCATGATAATTTAAGTTATTTTTTTTATAGGTAAACTTTTTATTAACAATTTTATATTTAGAAATCCCACATACATTGAGATATACTCCGGCACTTCGACACTTGTGTCCGAGTAAATACTTAATATTATTATATTTCCCAGTATATACTTGAATTATGTGTCCATGTATAAATGATTAACTTATTTTGCTGCCTGTACTTAAATCTCACAACTACTGTTGGAGACTTATTTTGCTAAACTTGATACATGATACTGTAACATCCTCTTAACTTGATAAATGATAGTGTACTAACAATGGTTATATAAGTATATAATATAGAACATGAACTTGGGAAATCGAATGGTCATGTGACTCATGTCTATCTGTTGAGTGCTGACTTCTACTTAATTGGATCCATTCTTGCAATGTCTATTTTGGAATTTAATTGATAATTATTTACCATCCTGTATTTCAATTTTAGTTGAATTAAGTTGCTCGTCATACTACATAATAGAACAAACATGAGGTTCGTCAAATGCATAACTCACTTGCTAATTAATCCTTGAGCCAGAGCATAATTTATCATTCAATTCTGATTTACTCAGTCCAATGAATCAAAAAATTTCATGATAACACAAACGTATCATTTACCAAAAGACCAGTCAAGGAAAACTTGTCATAATCCCAAATTATAATTTTGAATTGGTTAGTAGACTAACCATCCGGTCAGCCATGGCAGAGTGACGATAGAGATTCTTGAAGCCACGACTCATTTTCATTTTCAGAGTTTGAATGGACATGTTTTGTCCTTTACGACCGTCGAGGGTCTTTGCTTGAACTAATGACATTGAAGATTGATGTCCTACAATCCCAAATTACTCATCAACCACTCGATTCAAACTCATCAATGGCAAACCAGAGGATAAAGTCTAAAATTGCAATGATACAACATACTTACCTAGAATTTGAGCACGCGAACTGTCAATTGCCAAGATTCGTCTGAATTTGTGGTGATAGCTTTCGTCCTTCCTTCTGCTTCCCTTCTTCCTTTTTCCTTTCCTATCCCATCACAAAGAGAATCATTCAGACATAGTTTCAAGTGATGTAGATTCGGCTAAGAGCTTTGAGGACTAAGTTGAATCTCAACAATCACTAGTGGAAAAAAGGCCAAAAGCTCCAATCTTTTTCCCACTTAAAGCTCCAATTTTGCCCTGGTACTTTTGGAGCTGGTACTTTAAAAGATATAATAAAAAGCTCCAGGCATAACTGGAGCTTTTAATGGATTAAAAGCACCAGTCTTCTAAAAAACTGGAGCTTTTAGTGCGTTAAAAGCTCCAGTTTTTTCAAAAAACTAGTGCTTTTAATCCTTTAAAAGCTCCAAGCTTTTGAAAAGACTGGTGCTTTTAACCCACCTACATTTTTCACATTTTTTTTCCTATATTTACAATTTGCTAGTAGATATACATTGAATACATATACGAACTACGAAGTAAAACAAACACAACAATTGCCAAAAAGAATAATATATTATATTCAGTAAAAAATGATAATTACAAAATACAAGTGAAAAATATCACCATAATATATGTAAGCTAATATACATTCTACACTAAAAAAATTATACTACAATGTATACTATACTACAACCTTAACGAAGTGAAATCTGACATTAATAACCCTCTGCCAGAGAAGTTCAACTTGACTAACCATCTTTTGTCACACAAAGCAAACAAACACTAAGATAATAAGTACATATGCAGGCCAAATCACTAGTAAACATACAATCATTTCGATATTTCAAGGCAAAACAAAAGCAGCCCTTCCATCAAGATTTAATTGTGAGTGGCGGGACCTATCTCAAGCTCACCACTAGCCATGGAGTCAATCCAGGAACTGGCAATGAAGGCCGAATTATTGGGCAAACGCCTCATTAAGCCGTCCAACACGACTCATGAACTGAGATACCTTCTGCAAGACATCAACATAATAAACAATCTGTGTTTTAGTACTCCAATATGATGAATTGATTTGTTGCTAAACTCTTTCGATTAAATTTCATCAAGGAATCAGGAATTTAACACAACAATTCACAAAAACACAAAAAAATCAACAGCATAACAACTTACAAAAACAGAAGAAAAGAAAGCAAAAAAACAACATATAACAAAATTAGCAGTAAATCGAAAAACAATGGAACTTACAACATGAGATTGATTGATTCATACATTCATAGATATATTAAAAAATAGTAAATCGGAAATAAAGCAAAAAAAAAGTTACCGACGACGGTTTTGACGACGGCGACGACGACTACAGATCTGGCACAAAAACTAAAAAAAACACTTAGATAAATCTTCTTACTTGAACTTTGGGGGTTTGAGGACTTAATGACGAGAGATGATCGAGTAAGAGAGAGAAAGAAGGTGAGGGGTCATGGGGTGAGGGTGAGAGGTGAGGGCCGAGGTTAGCGCCGTCGGGTGAGGGCCGTCGTCGTGAGCGCCGTCGGGTGAGGGCCGTCGTGTGAGGGTGAGAGGTGAGGTGCCATGGGTGATGAGAGATTTTGAGAAGTGCAGTTAGGGTTTGTGAAGGGTGAAAGAGTGTATTAAAAGGAGTACTTGTAYATGAAGTACATAGCCCTTACTTATCWTGGGCTAAGCCCATACTAACTTGAAYGAAACTGTGAAAGTTAACATAAAACAAAAGCTCCTGTCTTTTTTATACYTGGAACTTTTAATAGTAGTTAAAAGCTCCAGTTTTTATTTGACTGGTGCTTTTGTGACTAAAAGCTCCAGTTATTTAAAAAATTGGAGCTTTTATTATATTATAAAAATTAGAATGGCATAAAAGCTCCAAGCTTTAAAAAACTGGAAATTTTGTGAGAATGCTTTTAGCCTTTTTTCCACTAGTGAATTTTGTACGAACCCTAACTCAAATATACCGACTTGTCGCTTTTTAGTTCTTTAATTAAGTTTTATTTTTTATTTTTTTTGGTTAACAATTTAAGTTAGTACCAGAACATTGTTATATTTCATTAATGCCAAAACT
Source organism: Bassia scoparia (assembly GCA_008642245.1). NCBI lineage: Eukaryota > Viridiplantae > Streptophyta > Magnoliopsida > Caryophyllales > Amaranthaceae > Bassia > Bassia scoparia. Next base: position 43,677 of record SNQN01001376.1, read on the forward strand.
AATAACTTGTATTTTATTACGAAGTACATAATTTATAATAAATAAATTGCCAAGTTTTTTTTTGGATTAAATTATTAAATTTTATAATTTATAATCTCTATTATATAAGCCAAGGGGAGCAATGGTGTCCCCCCTATTAAAGACGTAAATACACTTAATGATGTAAAAGACTTAATTACCCTTAATTAAAAAATATAAATTCTCTTTATTTTTTGTAATTTTCGTACTAAATAAAAAAAAGAAGGTTTAATTAATTGGTATAAATACATTCAAAAAAAATACATTAATTACATTGACTAATCTATTCCATTGAATCACTTAAACATTGCAAATTATTTTGGAAAAAGTTTAATTAATTAGTAATTCAAATATAAATACATTAATACCATATACTAATTTTTTCACATTAATTAGTTAATCATTGCAACTTATTTTGAAAATCATATTGAATTAAATATCTATTTATTTATTTATTATGTATTTCAATATTACTATTTTTATGTCAAGGTAGTTAATCATTTAATCTCTTTGTCGGGAGATTCAATTGAAAGAAAAAATTGCATCCAAAATTTGAAACTCATAATAACTCATAATTACTCAAATTAAATTATGAAAATGTTTTTAAAAAGATTTCGTCTCGATATGCATTAACCTTGTCTTTCCAGACCCAAACATTRTCCTGGCATTCTCATTCTTTGTCCATTAGAATTCAGACATTGTCATAATGTTTTACCAACAATTAGGAGGTTCATTGGTCCCTTATCAAATTGAATATCGTATGATGAGTCGAACCTCGATTGTATGACGGGTCCTTTATTCAATTTTGATCGCATTGAATCTCCACGATCGGGAGCAAAGGACCAAGTAAACTATGAGGTTTGCTGATACATACGATATCAATTTGATTAAGGATCTCGTGACTTCCAATTCGTTTTGTTAAAATCATCATTTCTTATTTTTAAAAAAATGAAGTCGTATCGAGGAAATACGTCCAGTTTGAGTAGGACGGAGCTTTCTATCCAACGCGATCAATATGGAATAGGAAGGACATTGTCACACTACCTAGATTCGACTCATCATACGATATTCATTTTAACATTTTGATAAGGAGCACGTCGACCTCCAAACGTTGGTTAACGACAGAGCTCCGATCTGTGGAGATTCAATGCGGATCAAAAATTGAATAAGGACCCGTCATACAATCGAGGTCGCACTCATCATACGATATCAATTTGATAAGGACTATGAAACCTCCTAATTGTTGGTAAAATACATAAGAATGTCTGAATTCTAATGACAAAGAATGAGAATGGCAGGATAATGTGGGTCTGGAAAGACAAGGTTAATGCATATCGAGACAAATCTTTTTTAAGACATTTTCATAATTTCAATTGAGGAATTAAATAACGGATTTATTTAAACTCCGATTTGAAGTCGTAACGAGGAATAGAATCACTGTTTGAGTAGGACGGAGCTTCCGATCCAACACAATCAATTGTTGAATAAGGACCAAGTCAAACTACCGAGGTTTGACTGATAATACGATATTCAATTGATAAGGGATCCGGAACCTTCAATCTGTGTTAAAAATTCATCGCCGTCTTATTTTTTAAAAAAATCGAAGTCGTATCGAGGAAATACGTCACAGTTTTGAGTAGGACGGAGCTTTCTATCCAACGGCCGATCAATATGGAATAGTGAAGGACCTTGTCACACTACCTAGGTTCGACTCATCAATACGATATTCATTTAACATTTGATAAGGGAGCGTCGACCTCCCAAACGTTGGTTAACGACAGAGCCTCCCGATCGTGGAGATTCAATGCGATCAAAAATTGAATAAAGGACCCTCATACAATCGAGGTTCGACTCATCATGACGATATTCAATTTGTATAATGGACTAGTGAACCTCCTAATTGTTGGTAAAAACATTAAGAAATGTCGCTGAATTCAATGGACAAAGAATGAGAATGCAGGATAATTGTTTGGGTCTGGAAAGACAAGGTTAATGCATATCGAGACGAATCTTTTTTTAAAGACATTTTCATAATTCATTTGAGGAATTAAATAACGGATTTATTTAAACTCCGATTTGAAGTCGTAACGAGGAAATAAATCATGTTTGAGTAGGACGGAGCTTCCGATCACAACACATATCAATTGTTGAATTAAGAAACCAAGTCAAACTACCGAGGTTTGACTTATCATACGATATTCAATTTGATAAGGGATCCGACAACCTTCCAATTGTTTGTAAGAATTCATCGTCGTCTTATTCTTTTCTGTTTACATACTCAATTGACATAACCAAGACAAAATTTACAACAGTGATTAGGTTAATGCAGATCAAGACGGAAAAAGTTTTTTAATTATGTTAGCGATTAGAACGGATTATTGACTCACACGTGAAAATGCCAATTGCAGGATAAAATCGAAGTCGTATCGAGAATACTGCACGTTTTGAGTAGGACGAGCTTTGATCCAATGCATTTAATAGGAATAAAGGACCTTCTCCACACTGACCGCGAGGTTTGACCATCTATGATATTATTTATCCATTTATACTGGAGTACGTCGCCCTGCAAAACGTATGGTTAAACGACAGAGCTCCCGATCGGGAGATTCAATTGCGATCAAATTGAATAAGGACCCGTACATACAATCGAGGTTCGACTCATCATAATACGATATTCTTGATAAGGGGAGCCAATGAACCCCTAATTTGTTGGTAAACATATTATGACAATGTCTGAATTCTAGTGATGGACAAAGATGAGTAATGCCAGGACAATGTTTGGGTCCTGGAAGACAAGGTCAATGCATATCGAGACGAAATCTTTTTAAAAAAACATTTTCCATTTAATGTTAATTTGAAGTAATTATAGTTATTATGAATTTCAAATTTGGATGCATATTTTTCTTTCAATTGACATCTCCCCACCAAAGAGATTAAATGATTAACTACTTGACATAAAAAATAGTAATAGTGAAATACAAATAAATAAATAAAATAGATATTAATTCAATATGATTTCAAATAAGTTGCATGGATTTAACTAATAATGTGAAAAAAGTTAGTAATGGTTATTAATTATTTACGTTATATGATTACTAATAATTAAACTTTTCGCAAAATATTTGCAATGCTTTAAGTGATTTCAATGTGGAATAGATTAGTCAATGTAATAATATATTTTTTTTGAATGTAATATTGATACCAATTAATTAAACCTTCTTTTTTTATTTAGTACGAAAATTACAAAAAATAAAGAGAATTTATATTTTTAATTAAGGGTAATAAGTCTTTTAACATCTTAAGTGTATTACTTTTATAGGGGGGACATCCATTGCTTCCCTTGGCTTATATAATAAGATTATAAATTATAAAAATTTAATAATTTAATAACCATAAAACTTGGCAATTATTTATTATAAATTTACGTCGTAATAAATCAGTTTATAGTTGGCATTAATGAAATATACATGTTCTGGTACTACTTAAAATCTGTTAACG
>SNQN01001376.1:47217-82211 GCA_008642245.1 Bassia scoparia
ACGGATGTGTGGCGTCTCATTAAGAGTCTTTCTCACCCTCGGCTATTCGATTAGACATTTGACATGTTTTGTTCCCATCATGTCAACGTCAAATTGTTAACAGGGTTTTTTTATTTATTTATTTTTTTTATTTTTCTTTTTTTACTTTTGTATGTTAAGTTCTTCTTTTTGGTTTGTGTGTTTTGTCGTGGCTTTTAGGCTTCGCTGTTATTGTAATCTCTCTCCGAGTTTTACTCGAGGTCGAAGGTAAAAATCTGGTGTGGGCTGGGTATTTGATAGCTAATTAGATTATACGACTTTGTTACGCTTTTTTCACTTTAGTACTTTAGGTAGGTCTTATCATACAATCACATTCTACTTTTTTCTACTTATCCGGGTTTTAATCGAAGTTGGACTTGTAATATATTGTTGTTTAATGTAAATAGATTTTATTAGTTCCTTTTTTATTTAGTTTCGTTTGGATTGTGTTTGACATTATTTTCTTTGAGTCATTTCCAATTTAGAAAAATCGGTCTGTTTTTCGAGGTTTTTGGTTAGATTAGTGTTCTTTTGATTTTACCTAGTTTTAAATTTGTATAATTCTAGTTACTTGTGTTGAGTGTTTGGTCTCTTGTTGTCTGAGCCCTTGTTTCTTGTTAAGGTTGAAGTTTTGGAACGAATCGCTATTGTATAGTTTTTGCGCAGATTCTTGGCTCTTCACCGCTATCTTATGGTTTTCACTCCATTGAACCGAATCAACTTAATTTTATGATTAGTTCCAAGCCAAAGATGTGGAGCTGAAACATCAACACAGAGAAAAATAATGGACCAGACATCCATATGGCGCTCCACATCTTTGCTTGTGATGAATTTGCGTACGCCAATAATGATGGCAGCAGGAATGGCACCAAGCCACTTTAGTGTCGCCCGCCGCCCGGCAGCCCAGATAGTGCCAAGCCACTCAGATGGCGCGCGCGCATTCAGCATACACCTTTCCGATGTTTTTCGATGCCTGACTTTTGCTTAGTCACTTGTTTTCTTCTCTTTTGTTTTTGGTCATTTTTGTAAACTAGGGTTTTGATTTTACTTTTCATTATTGTAACCATTTCATACAGTTTACCAAGAAAAATTACCATTGCATCCAAAAACTAACAACCTACTTATGCACAAAATTGCATCTCGTATCATTCCATTGAAAATTTGTGGAGTGGCTTAGCTATTACAAAGAAAGACAACTACAGCACATGTCCTGAAGCCCTTCGTAGGTCCAATCCTCGACAAATACAAGTACTACCGGACGCATATCACGCACTAGGTCCACCTTGCGTCCTATAAGCTATCACCTCTCCTACCACATCAACTTACTCACATACGCAACCGCAACATTACATACATACTTACCCTAATATCCCTCTAGTTAACGGAACATCGACCATTATAGCAAACAAAAATACAAACACCAAACAAACTTAAAGATACATACTTCCAGTACAAATACACACATAGGCTTACTAACATCTACACCAACTTTCAGTACACGAAGCAATCGACTTAAAAAAATGCGCGGCCAATGTGTAATAAAGTAGCAGAAACGCATACTACACAATCTTGTCCACCAATCATACATATAACCCACACCGCATCTTTTAAAACAACCAAAGGAAGCTTTGCAGTGCGTCCAGACCAACGATTACTCCTACATTATACCAAACTTTGCTAAAATCACAATGTTAACACTTATTACTATTATGTTGTTATTTACTCCTCTCCACACCTGCGCAATAAAGAGTAGCCGAGGAAGATCGGTCCACAGGAATATGGTTCAGACAGCAAATGGGGTGAGGAGGTTCCGATCCAGAGCTAAAATCCACAACACATGCACAAGAACCCAACCAACACGTTAATGTTAGATTCAGAATCATCCACAATAAAATACCTATAGCCAAATATTAATCAATAAAATACATACATACAGAAATAATACAATTTTCATAATACTAAAGCTACATTAATCATATACATATATAAAAATTACTATAAAAACCTAACTCACATACAATAATCAACTAAAATCAAATAATAATCAAAAAACATCTAACATATTATTCTCAAGACATCTAATTCAAATAAATTCAATTAAAATCACATATATAGTGCAAAAAAATTTATAAATTTGATAGATAGACATAAATAAATATTAATAAGAATAGAGAATAAATTAATTGCATAATAATTAAATAATCAATCTTTAACCTGATAATCCAATTAATGAACAGAATAATTAATAATTCAATGACACCATAAATTACTATGAGACTAATTATAATGAATGACAATCTATTATACTAATCATAGTTATCAACATAAGAAATAGAGACTATATGAACAGACGGAGCTTAAATCGAAAGATTAGTCACGCGATGGATAATACCGATCCCTTGCCAGATAAGGTAGAGCGTAAAGGACCTTTCTTGAACTCCACGATGGATTGACAGCTATCCCAATATTGGTTTTTTGTAAGTGAAATCTCGAGAACAAGGACACAACTCTTGGGATCACAACTACTGAGGTTCGACTCCATTATTTCGATTATTCACCAACGATAACATCTAGAATCTTCGGATAACGGAAATTCGAAAACAAGCGCCTCTGAAACACCATCACCTTTACCTAAAATACCGTTGGATGTTAAACGATAGAAGAGCTTTCTATCCTCTGCGATTCGTCGGATGAATTTTCAAATAGCGCATCCAAATTAATCAATAGGTTACTCGCCCGTTCTCGTAACCAAATACTTTGAGGTAAATCGACTCGATTCATTATATAAGTTCTCGATTTTTGGATAAAACCAGTGCCTGAACCTTTCGCACTAATTTGTTGATAAAACGAGGTAAGACGAGATGTCTGAAAATTCGCATAACGGCGTTTGGAGAGTACTGAGAAGAATAGTGAATGCCAGGACTGGTTGTTTAAATTGCCAAGGATTGATCTAGATTGAGGAGTTCAGATGATTTTTGAAGAAGTATGAGAAGATACGTTTGTGTTTTGGGAATATTGAAAACGGTCGATAGACCTTGATATGTTTTAGAATGAGCACATCTCTGTTAATAGCGAGATAATGTTTATATAGAAAGAGAAACGTTCTCTAGGTCAGAAATATAATTATGAGAAGATTAGACTCAGACTTAACTAGATTATAGACGAGGATTATCCTGGTGTGAAACCTTAGGCTAGTCGCGGAGGCTTTTTATAGCTCGTTTTGTTATGAATTCATGAGATTCAACGATATTCATCTTATTGAGTGTATTACGAGCACAACTACTCAAACGCTGTGTGGGATTGTGGGGTTGGGTTACAGCTCGGAATTCTGTACTGATTGCCGACGTCATGCACGGGTACAATTTGTTTGTGATGGAATTTAATAGGATCCAAGTGTTTTCAATTATATATCTTCTCGAGAGGTGTGATTGTATCGTGATATCATACAGTTATGCTTTAATTTTAGCCCCTCCCTTTTATTTTTCTGTTGCTGTTCTACAGGGCTTTTTTTTTTTGGGCAATAATGTATTCCGAAGTGTTTGAAGTTAGTGATTCTTGAAGCCGTTATCAACACGTGTTTTTTAAAAGAGTGTTCTTGCATTCTCTGCATTTCTATTGTTTTCTTAATTTCTCTAAAAAAATCGGAAGTTTCGCTGGTATTTATCTGATTAGAGTACAACCACGTCAACTGTTATGCTGGTAGGACTGAGCGTATTTTTCGAGATTCTCTAGCTCCCAATGTCCATATAACTCTCTTCAATTATGGATTAATGGAAGGACCTTGTCACCATACAAGGTCCCATTATACCCCTGACTTTTACGTCGACCTATATATCTCATCACGATCATTTCTTTTACATTTTTCGATAAGGAGTCGTCACTGAATTACCTTCTTCCGGTTTATATAGTTTGGAACAACATCATTGATATTACCACACGACAAAGCTCCTTCGATCCTACGGATGTAAGACTATAACTAAAGTCCCTCAGAATATACTAACCACCTTTATCTAATGACAAACGACGGAGCCCGTCATTAACAAATCGAGAGTCTTCGAAACCTCACCGAATTCGTCTTCTCCCGTTCTTCCTCTCCATATTTATTAAATTAATTCTATTCATATTCGATATAAACCACGCGTTGAAAATCCTTCAACATTGTCCTCCATTGTCTTGTGCTAAATACATCGCCTATTAGCACTCTAATGTCCTGACAATACCTCACTGCGCGAGATCATAGAACACATGAGATTGCCCAGGACATGTTTGTCTGGAAAGACCAATGATAATGCAGAACACGAAAGTCAAAATCTTTATTATTTAATAACCCATTTCTTCATTAATAATTAAAAATAGGAATTACAGTACAGGATAAACAGATTTATTATTTTAATCTCCCAGATTTGAGTAAATTCACTCAATTTTCCTTCTAAAATTGCTAACAAACGAGGACACAAATAATAATCATCCTGTTTGAGAGTAGACGAGAAGCTTCGAGTGCTCCCCAACACGATATCAAATTGCTCTTGAACTATATCTATAGTGCACTCCAACGCGTCAAACTACCGAACGTGTTTTTGAAACTAGATAATTACGATTCATTTCAATTTAATAATGCGATCAATCCAAAGTGAACCTTCCAATCGAATTCTGGTTTACATAATCTCATCTGCCCGTTTTATTTTATATTTCTATCATATACATACAAAGATATTATGTCAATAGCAAGAATTCAACATAAATCGATGCAGTAATAATCGCTAAATACCGATAATCACGCAATATGTTACTGTAGAGAAAATAAAAATAAAAAATCCATATTGTATACATAAATAGCATGATATACAAAAAGCTAGTGATAATATAAAAAGCTAGACTGAAATAAGAAAGAAAAGATTAAATACATAGTGAAATGAAGACGATAATATAGTAGAGAGAGGAATATAAAGTAGAATATAAAGAGATATATAATAATTGGATTGGAGTTGGTAGAACTAACAGTTAAAGCATTACACACATACAGTAAATGAACACATTGAGTGTATTGATCAAAACGCTTTGTTCATACTAAGGTCAGACGTCTGGAAAAATGAGGTTGATTCTTCGGTGCTCAAAAAACAGCAAATCTACAGCAAAGAGATAGATATATCTTAACACAAAAACAAAACTCTAAACACACAAGTTTTTTTACAAACAATACTTGAATCATCTAATACAAAACAAGTCCTATATAAATAAGAATAGGGGGCCTCCTAGCAGATATCGTGTGAGACAAACATATGAATGCTAATTCTAGGAGTTAGCTGAATGAAGCTGATAGTTGAACTGGACACTTGCATTATGATATAATTTTTATGAGAAGGAAAACTGATTTGATATAAACCACTGACAACTTAATATGAGCTTGAACTTGATAAATGCTACTAAGAATTGGATAATATAAGATAAGATTAAAAAGAGCAAGGTTTGCAACAACCTCTGCTTTATTATTGTTATATTGCGAAACAAAATCTAAAAATAAAAATCTTAACCTAGGTTTAAAATAAGAGGATTACTGAATGGACTCATTCTATCATATTCATAAAAGCGACAAGTACTTTTAACAGTGTTAACCATTGGTCTATATCACATGAAGCGATAGGGCCGTATATATAAACACAAGATAAATCGGCAAATGTCTTCCACTTGTGTACTTTACAGAATATACCCTACTGTCCATACAACTGGATGGGATTAAACATATAAAACGACCTTCGAAGAGCTGAAGCTCTAACGGATGATTAAAAACAAAAACCGAATCAGACTAACATAAGCGAGGAGATTTTCGATATGCGGATCCGAAAAAGTTGTGTGAAAATAAAAAGAAGAACACAACAGTCATGATAACATATTCCACAGAAGGTATCTCGAACTGTCATTGCAATACAGAATAATATACAAAAGTTTGAATATAGAGTTGGACGAGGGAGCGTGTGATAACAGAAAATGAGACACCTACCTAACCATATTTGTTAGAATTTTTATACTTTAAAAAGCATTAAGAAATATTGTACGAGTACTGAATTATCTGAAATGGTGGAACAAAAAATTAATGAGATAATAAGAGAGAGTCACAGATGGGAAGAGGAACTGCCAGTACAGTAAGAATAATGACTATTACAGGAAGTGTCTGAGGGAAGATAACAAGGTATAATGTGATTTATCGAGACGAAGAAATCTTTTTTGAATAAACTAATAGACATATTTCGTTATATTATATATCGGTGATGTATTTACTGAGAATAGAGTAACAATACCAGGCGATTTATATTATAGCTCTCCACCCTGATAATGATGAGGATACGCAACGCTTCACGCGGCAAACTACCGTACTCCCTTAAACTGAATAATAGGAAATAAATATCACTGTGTGAGGGTGGGTAGGACGGGAGAAGCTTCCCGATCCGAACAACAAGGTCAATCTGTTTGAATAAGGACCAAGTCAACTACGAGGTTTGACTGATAAACGACTATATTCCAATTTGATAAGGGCATCCGTGAACCTTCCAATCGTTATGTTGAAAATTCATCGCTCGCTAATTTTTTTTTAAAAAAATACGATAGTCGTATCGAGGAATAGTTCACAGTTTGAGTAGGACGCGAGCTTTCTATCCAACGCGATCAATATGGAATCAGGAAGGACCATTGTCACACTGACCTAGGTTCGACTCATCATGACAATTTCATTTAACATTTGATAAGGGAGCGTCGACCTCCCAAACGTTGGTTTAAACGACAGAGCTCCCGATCGTGGAGATTCAATGCGAGATCAAAAATTGAATAAAGACCCGTCCATACAATCGAGTGTCGACTCATCATACGATATTCATGTGAATAGATGGACTAGTGAACCTGCTTAATTGTTGGTATAAAACATTAAGAGAATTAGTCTGAATTCTAATGAACAAAGAAATTGAGGATGCGATGTGTATAAATGATATGAGTCATAGGACGAAGGCGGTTAATCGCATATCGAGACTGATAATCTTTTTTAGATGACATTTTCATAATTTCAATTTAGAGATTAAATAACGGATTTATTTAAACTCCGATTTAAGGTCGTAACGAGGGAAATAATCACTGTTTGAGGTATAGGACGGAGCTTCGATCCAACACAATCAATTGTTGAATAAAGACCAGAGTCAAACTACGCAGGTGTTGATCTTGATAGACGTACGATAATTGTCAATTTGATAAGGGATTCCGTGAACCTTCCAATCTGTTTTGTTAAGGAATTCAATCTCCGTCTTATTTTCTTTTCTGTTTACATACTTCAATTGACATAGCGTAGACGACATTTACTAAAACGTGTAGGCTTAATGGCAGGATCAAGACAGGAAAACTTTGTGGATGGAGAGAGAGCAGGAGTGGTGGCGTGAAATTGAATTGAGATTAGCATAGACAACGAGATTATTGTGAAGCTCCGAGTTTCGAAATGCAAACGAATTGCTAGAGGATGAAAAATCGTAGTCGTATCGTATGGAAATACGTCACTGTTTTGAGTAGGACGAGCTTTCTGATCCAATGCATTTATCTGGAATACTGAAGGACCTTCTCCACCATTACCCGAGGTTTGATTGCATTCTTATTTAATATTTATTTTATCTTTTTTGTACTGGAAGTTCGTCGACCTGCACAAACGTAGGAGTTAAACGACAAAATTCAACAATTGATTGTGTTGGATCGGAAGCTCCGTCCTACTCAAACAGTGATTTATTTCCTCGTTACAACTTCAAATCGGAGTTTAAATAAATCCGTTACTTAATTCCTATTATTAAATTATGAAAATGTTTTAAAAAAGATTTTGWCTCGTTCTGCATTAACCTTGTCTTTCCAGACCCAAACATTGTCCTGGCATTCTCATTCTTTGTCCATTAGAATTCAGACATTGTCTTCATGTTTTACCAACAATTAGGAGGTTCACTGGTCGCTTATCAAATTGAATATCGTATGATGAGTCGAACCTCGATTGTATGACGGGTCCTTTCTTCAATTTTGATCGCATTGAATCTCCAAGATCGAGAGCTTTGTCGTTTAACCAACGTTTGGAAGGTCGACGACTCCCTTATCAAAATGTAAAATGAATATCGTATGATGAGTCGAACCTCTGTAGTGTGACAAGGTCCTTCATTAAACCATATTGATCGCGTTGGATCGAAAGCTCCGTCCTACTCAAACAGTGACGTATTTCCTCGATACAACTTCGATTTTTTTAAAATTAAGACAATGATGAATTTTTAACAAACGATTGAAAGGTTCACGGATCCCTTATCAAATTGAATATCGTATGTTCAGTCAAACCTCGATAGTTTGACTTGGTCCTTTATTCAACAATTGATTGCGTTGGATCGGAAGCTCCGTCCTACTCAAACAGTGATTTATTTCCTCGTTACGACTTCAAATCAGAGTTTAAATAAATCCGTTATTTAATTACTCAAATTAAATTATGAAAATGTTTTAAAAAAAATTTCGTCTCGATGTGCATTAACCTTGTCTTGCCAGACACAAACATTGTCCTGGCATTCACATTCTTAGTCCGTTTGAATTCAGACATTGTCTTACTGTTTTATCAACAATTAGGAGGTTCACTGGTCCCTTATCAAATTGAATATCATATGATGAGTCGAACCTCGATTGTATGACGGGTCCTTTATTAAATTTTGATCGCATTGAATCTCCACGATCGGGAGCTCTGTCGTTTAACCAACGTTTGAAAGGTCGACGGCTCCCTTATCAAAATGTTAAATGAATATCGTATAATGAGTCGAACCTCAGTAGTGTGACAAGGTCCTTCATTATTCCATATTGATCGCGTTGGATCGAAAGCTTCCTCCTACTCAAACAGTGACGTATTTCCTCGATACGATTTCGATTTAAGCTCCGTCCTTCATTATATTTTATTATTATTATTATTATTATTATTATTATTATTATTATTATTATTATTATTATTATTATTATTATTATTATTATTATTATTATTATTATTATTAACTATATATTGATCTGCTAACTTATGTGTTGATGTTCTTGCATGTGTTTAGGCTCTTGGACTGGACTCCCCCCATGCTTCTGAACCATCTTCCTGTGGACCATCTTCCTCGGAGGGCGTGGAAGGGTAAGCAACATCCAAAGTTTAAGTGTTACCAAGTTTGGAATGAGGAGTAATGTGTTTGACGCACGCAATTCCTTTGGTTGTTTAACGGTGTGGCGCATTTAGTATGGCAAATAACGTCCTCTTCCATTGGTGGCTTCTTTTAAGTCGACTCGTACTAGTTGGTGTAGATGTTAGTTTGGTGTACGGAGTATGTATCTTAGTTTGGTGTTTGTATTTTTTAGGTCGAGTCGTACTAGTATGTATGCGTCGTAGTAGTAGTATGTATGAATTGAGTCCTAGTATATATGCGTCGTAGTATTAGTTTGTCGAGTTGGACCTACTATAGTTGTATTTGCTGTAGTTGTCTTTGCTTTGGTAATATGCTAGCCACTCACCAAATTTTCAATGGAATGATACGAGATGAATTTTGTGGCATAAGTAGTTGTTAGTTTTTGGATGCATGGTAATTTTCTTTGGTTAAATGTAATGAAATGGTTACTAAGTAATGAAAAGTAATAATGCAAAAGCCTATTTATACAAAACACCAAAAACAAAAGAAAGAAAACAAGTTGAAGCAAGTCGGTCAAAAAACATGGAAAGTGGTATGCTGAATGGCGCGGCGCCATCTGAGTGGCTTGGCACCATCTGGGCTGCGGCGGGGCGCCATCTAAGTGGCTTGGTGCCATTCCCCTCTGCCTCATTGTGGCTTGCAAATCATCAAGCCAAAAATGGTGTGGCGCCATATGGATGGCGTGGTGCCATTTTTCTCTGTTTTCAGCTCACATCTTTGGCCTTGGAACTAATCAAAATGTAAGTGAATTCGTCAATGGAGTGAAACCATAAGGATAGCGGAGAGCCAAAATCTGCAAAAACTATACAACTTCGTTCCAACAACTTCAACTTAACAAGAACAAGGCTCACAACAAAGAGCCAAACCTCAACACAAGTAACTAATATAACAAATTAAAACTAGGAAATCAAAAGAACACTAAGCTAAACCAAAAACCAAAACCGATTTCGTAAATTGGAAATGACTTCAAAGAAATAAGTCAAACACAATCCAAACGAAACTAAATAAAAAGAAACTAAAAATCACTTTACATTAACAAAATATATTACAAAGTCCAACTTCGATAAAACCCGAAAGTAGTACAAAAGTATGTGAATGTGATGAAGAAACTACCTAAATACTAAGGAAAAAAGCTAACAAAGTCGTATAACTTAGGCTTATCAAATACCCCCACACTTAGATTTTACTCGACCTCGAGTAAAATCGAGAGAGGAGTTAACAAATATAAGCGAGCCTAAAGTCACGAACAAAACAACACAAAAGCAAAAAGAAGAACTTAACATAACAAAAGTAAAAGAAAGAAAAATAAAAAAAAAATAAAATAAAGTAAAAACTAACAACTTTGAACGTGACAATGAACAAACATGTCAAAGCTGCTACGAATCCGAGGTGAGAAAAGACTCCTTATGACGCCAACTCCGTGCGATCCAAAGTAACATCAATAATCATCTCCTCACCTTTTGTCTAGGAGCCCTTTCGGGTTTTCATCCTAGCCTCTCTTCTTTTTCTTCTTTTTTTTTTACAATAAAATATGTACAAGCAACGAACAAACTCCACCTCCACACGTAGACGTCACAATGTCCGCATTGTGAAGGTGAAGGCAAACGGACCACTCATTGGCCCGAAGAACTACTAGCACCCTTTCGGTGCTTATATTTGGAACGACTCTCTCTAGCCTGTTCCCATCGAGCATCTCTACCCCGGATTTCTTCCTGAATGGAATCAGATGGATCCTGATAATCGCTCGCGGGGTTCATGTGAAATCGTTCCATAGCGGCCAATGTCTGCTCGATGCCATAAAGAGAGTTCCCAAAGTGGTGGAATTGTTGGTCCACTACATTCTCAAGGACGAAGTGGGATCTCTCAAGTCGCCGCTGAGACTGCTCAAGTCCATCCATCCTCCTGAACATCTCATCTTGAAACTTTCCGAAAGCACTACTAAAACCGTCGCCATGCTGACCACTAGGACCCCCATCCTCCTCCATCGGAGTATCCTCATCCTGGGGTGTATCATCATGCATCCTCGCCATCCTCCTCTGCAACAACCACAGGTTGCACTCCACCCAAAACTAGAGGCACGACAGCACGGAAGTATGCGTCCGGAGGAAGATATACCTGATCAGTGGTAGTAGTGGCATCAATGGCGGTTTTCTCAGGTTGAGGGAGCAACATATATGCATCACCACCAACTAGCCAACGGAAGATTTTAGGATCGTTGGTTGGCTTAATCAAGTGATGGGCCCTCATAAGATCAAGAGTAAGGATGTGCGTTCTTCCATTGCCCAAATGCTGAACAACTGTCAATAAATCACCCTCGGGGTCCGCTCGATCAACAAAATAGGCTAAGAGGCTTACGAACCAGCCTATACAAATCTTCCCCTTCTCTTGTTTAGTGATATGCAAACATTTTTGAACAAAAAGGTCCACCCAATTGGGGCATCCCTTCCCATCCGGGGTTATAGCCCACAAATATTTCAAGTTCTTCGATGGAAGGTGGTGCCATTCAAGATGACCCAAGAAAGTGTGATATAATGCAAAGTAACATATCCGAAGGGCCGGATGTACAAGAAAGCTACTCCTAGAGGTGGGAGTATACCTCGCCTCATTTGAGATTTGGGCAAAGAAGGCAGCGTCATTAAAGATCCATGCATTATGGAACTCCCCAACCGGCTTTAAGGTGATGCCAAAGGCCTCTCGGATTTGACCGTAGGTCATCTCCCAGTCCACATCATTGAGGTGGAAGCGGATATAGTGAACGCCGGCCGGTGAAGTGTGCTTCTTCAAAGTGGAAAGGAACTCCAAGGTATACCGGACATAGGTATAATCGTAACAATCCAAAATGCCTCCCAAGCCCACCTTTTGCAAGAGGTACTGCACCGGTTCCTCAAGCCCCAATTTGTTCAAAGAATAAGTAGAAAGGAATTCGGTCTCCTCAATTTTTCTCTTTTGCAACCGAGACCAATTCTTCCTATGTTCCCCTAGTAACCTTTTAAGTCCCATAGTATCCATGCCATCTCCACCCCTAGATGAACCACTCCCCTTTGAGGATTCACCCTTTTTCTTGCTACCCTTGGATGTGCTAGCATTGCGCGAGGGAGCCATGAAATGAGAATGCACAAATCTTACACAACCCAAAAAAAATTCGACTACTTCACCAACAATCACCAAAAACTCCCTCACGCTCTTTGTGGCACCCTCAACCACTAAAACTCCCTCACTCACTTTGTGGCACCCTCAATCAAATGCGAATGCGGAACTTAATTCCAACAATTCAATGCAATTAGGAACACCAATTCAACTTAACAATTCACCATTGCAATAATATTGAAGTCACTTAGTCCCAATAATGCAAGTCAAAAATTCAAGAACACACACTTGAAATCACAAAGTCATCGAAAACTACTTGAGCATGTAATTTAATCCAATATTTGACAATGAACAAGCATAATTAGACAAACTCAAGCATAAGAACAACTAGAATCAAAGACCTAAACATAATCATGTTGAAATTTGCACTTTGATAATAGAGTATATAAATTACCAAGTTGATGATTAAGGCTCTAAATTGCAATAAAGATGGTAAATCCCTTAGTGAACTCCAAACAAGCTCTTTGAAGTACTAAATCGACCCAACAAGCATTAGAAATAATAACCCCAATGTTAGGTTCTTGAAAATTATTGATTTTGATGGTGTTTGGCTGATTTTGGTGGTGGAAAGTGAGAATTTGGGAGAAAGTAAGATTTGGGATGAATGTAAGAGTAGGAAGGAAGGAAAATTGTGATTGAAGAGAGTTAGTATGAGAGAAGTGAGGGAGTAGAAGGAATGGCGTGAGTAGAAGAATGTGTGATATTTGTGTTGGAGTTGGGTTGATGATGTCCAAAATATGTGTGAGCAGCCTGGTTTTTTTTATTAGTTCGGCAAATGGCGGCGCCATGAGGCTGGCGCAGAGTCATAAGCCCTCTGCCCCTCTCTTTTTTTCGAAAAAAACCAGATGGCGGGGCCGCCATGGTTCTGACCCTTGGCTCCTTTTATACTACTCCAGATGGCGGGCCGTCATGAGCTGGCGCAGCGCCATCTGGTTCTGTCTCCCCTACTCCAAAATCATGCAGGCTTCTCTTTTTTTTCTTTTTTAAAAAACAAATTTTTCTTGAATTACACAAATTAATTACATACTTCAATAACTCAACCTTTGATAAATTGTTGTTTTTTATTAATCTATTTGCAAACTTATTTAAAAGCTCAACAAATTAAAAAAACACAACAGAAAAGAGAATTAAAATAAACACAACAGGAAAAAAAATAAACAACAGGAAAAAGAATGTATAAAATAAAGATATACTTTAAGACTAAAAAGAAAAATGAAAAAAAGAAGGGAAAAAAGGAAATTTAAAGATTTAAAAAAAGAATTTGAAAAAAGGAAAATATGCATGTAAGTATGTAGCCAACAACTTATTAAATATAATATAGACATTAGAATAAATAACAATAAATTAAGATTTTTTTAAAAACCTGTATAAAAAAAAGGAAAAAAAGGAGAAGAAGATACATGCTATGAACTTTTAAAGTGAAAAGTTCAAAAAAGGAAAAACAAACGAAATAAATGATAAAGTGAACTTTTAAAGAAGATATTGCATGTAGTTCAATTGTTACCAATTTGCTTCGGTTTGCAACCTATTACACAAATATCGCCACATATGATTGATATAGACCAAAGAAAAATTGTAACAAAAAACGCTATTTGAAATAGGATTTTCACAAATCAAAGTCGACAAAAATAATAATTCAGGTAGCGTTTGTTAATCTCTGTCATCATATCATAATCTCATCAAATAAAACCAACACCATTAAACATTAAGTTAAACATGTTGCCAATTTATCCATGCCTCCCTAGTCCCTCCCATGTCTTCCAAACCTACCAACGTTATATTTTAAAAAAAAACAAACAACACAAATTTAGCAAAAAAACATCCGATAACTCACAAAAAAATAAGTGAATAATTCGAAATTAAACAATCATCGATAATATGCCTCCAATGCTAATCAAAATGCTTTTTGATTTGGCTGTCATGATAATTATAGGTGCAAAACACATAATATTCCAATTCCATGAAATTGTGTTACTACTCATAACCTGGTCTCATTATTCCAAAACATAGTCACAACATTTCTGGAAATGGTCTACATTCAAGAACTTGGTCTCAATATACACCAATGTAGTTTGCTCAAATTACTTAATATGTTCAACAATTTACAATTACCTCTAAAACATTAGTTTGCATTGAATTAGTGTTCAAACTTTACATTCCAATTAGGATAACAACAGAACTGCATCAATTAAGGGGTCATTGACTCCTTAGTAGTGCCTTCACTTGTTCCACCGCATCATTGTGGGACTCATTGTTTCACACAAAAGCCACTCAGGTCTTATGGTCAATCCTAAATAAAAGAAGTTCAGTATATTATGTTAAAAACACAGTAATGAACGAATGACAAAAAAAGTTGAAAATAAAACCACTAAACCTACCGATCCAAACGATCGTGAAATCGATCAGCACTTCTTCTTGACAACCATCAGCAAGACCACACCCATGACAAGCTTAGGTAATCGAAAAACAAGGCTTAAAATTAGGCCCAATCTGTAGACACCTGAAAATGTGTCTCCCCAAATGAGTAATCCGTGATGAAACATACCGCGTCTCGCGTTTGTTTCGAATCAGAAAAGATCTTGAATTCACAAAAGTTGGAAATACGCGAAGGTCGTACTCGAAATTGAGCAAAGTCAAAGGCAAGGCAAAATATTTTCTTTCGGTTTTCTCAAGGTTTTCAAAGTTTTCAAAGGCGATTCTCATGCTTTTTGATTTTCATCAATGTTCCGTCACATTTTGAATCCGCCAGTATTTTTTAAATATTTCTGATATTTTCTATGATTTCTATGAATTTTGCAAGTTTAAATACGCAGAATACGCAGAAAATACATGAATAATTAGAAAAATACTCCGGAAATACGTTGAACCTTCTTAGAACATTCTAGAACTCCTTGCTTGGAGAGCAAGGGTGTCTAGGTCTGCGTCGAATCAGGAAATCACGAATAAAATCGGAAAATAAATATTTTCGAGTTTTTGGAAAAATACGAAATCATTGAGCATATATACGCAAAGATGACGTTATATACGCTCATCAGGAGCGTATATACGCTCAACAGGAGCTATATACGCTCAAAGCATACATACAAAATGCCAAAAGTTATGTGAAGAGAAAGAAGCGTAAACGCTCGAGATGAGCGTCATATACGCTCCTCATGAGCGTATATACGCTCATCACGCTAGCGTTATTACGCGTTTTTGAGCCTCGTTTGCCTCGTGCCTATAAATACCCGTTGCCTTGCTCAGTCGGACCACTTCACTCAGACGCTCTCACAACACGCACAATTCCCGGACACTTCACAAATTCTATATCTCTCTCTTCTATAAAACACTCTAAACACATCACACATTCGTTTTACATTTCAAAAGCATCGATCTTCTCTTTCGAATCAACAACAGTAACAAAGGTTGAATTTCTCGAGTTATCACCAATATTCTTCTCACTTTTTCTTTTAATTGACTAACCATTGTTATGGTTTTTAATATAATTAAAACCAATGTAGAACCGACTTTTAATCGTCTATTAAATATGTAGGTGTTCATAATGTTTCAATGTTCATGTTTTAAGTTTTCATTCTTTTCATTTCTTGTTTTTTATTATTATTATCCATTGTCATACTAACGATTTTATTCTTGTATAGCGATTCAGCGAATAGATTTCATTGCTCTCGTTTTTCATCATGAACTAACATTTTTATTGTCTTTATATAGCGATTCCAAGGCGGAAGATTCTTTTCGCTTCGTTTACAAAACTAACTTTGTTGTTTGCAGATTTAGGTAAGAGATTGTTATATTATTTGAAGTTCATTACTTCATATTGGCATTATTGTATAGTTGTATATACTTGCTAAACAAGAACCGAGAAATTTGTGAATCACTTAATCAGATTAACTATGGAAACCGTTTTAAGCCACCGTTTTAACTGATAATACAAATGGTCATAATTTCATAGGTTAGGTAGTCTCTTGTGCATAATAGAAAACATACTCACTTAGTTAATTTTTTAGGCGTGATGTGCGTTTCTAGAGTTGCGAATATTGTAAGTGTGTGCATCAATAAATGTTGTTTAATGGAATTACAATGAGACCGAGTAGAGGGCCCTACATGCGGGCAAAATTGGTGTACAGATCTGATTCGTACATGTCCCGAACCCACGACTTTGACTGATTGGGACGTGGGCCATTTTTTGGCACCAACTTTTTCGGGCAGTCCTGACTAATAACCTTTCCAGGCACGTCGATCCCTCAACGACAACACTACCCCAACGACTCACGTGCGGGCATCCGTGGCTCAAGCCCACGCACAAGCACCTCATGTAGTACCAAAGCCGCGCCGCCCGCTATACGCTAGGCGCGGCCACGGCCTACACCATCTTATACCAAAAGGCAGAAAATTCAAAGTACAAACACTAACAACAGTGGCAGATTCACAAGTAAATAGTAGAAACCACCTTCACAAAGAGAATCAAACACGAATGTTACTCTCATTACTCAAACAACACCCGCTATCCACGATATGATACTTCGCCAAAAATACGAGCAATGCTGCAAGTATGCACACGATAATGAAGAATGAGTTAGACAGCTCATTCAGTGTGCACTAGTGGAAAAAAATGCTATAAGTTAACCCTGTAACTTATTTTAAAACTTCAATGCTCATGTTGGTTACCTATTTCTTTTTGTAACCAACATTTAAAAAGTTGGTTACATACATGTATATATTGTAACCATACATTAATGTTGTTACAAATAAATTTTTAAGTAACTTATCAAAAAAATATGATGTACAAATAATTTCATTTTAGAATTTATTAAAACCAATTATATTTGACCGTTATTACTTGTTGGGTTACCACATAGTCATAGTCAAAATATGGAGTTCTAGTGCATGAGTTTACTTTAATTTTAATATTACTTAATAGTCAATATTTACTTTAATTTATTTTAATTTTAATAATTTATTAGTTTACCAAACTACCATCACGTACGCATATCACACACAGTCTGCCTCCATTCACGCATTCACCATCAATCAACCTCCTCACGCATTCAAACATCACCAAAATCAACTGCTCAGATCATTCAAATCACACCCATTCCCCTTCTTGCTCACACGCAATTACCCTTCTGCTCACACCGCAACAAACATGCGCCGCTGCCGCTACTGCTCCCGCTACACACCGCTGCCCTACTGCCACCGTTGCTTGCCCGCCCTTGCCCTGCCGCTGCCGACTGGCAAGGTTGTGCTCTGAACATGTGTTACTCTTCGTTATTATTTATAATATGTAAGGTTTAGCGTTTAGGGTTTATGATTTTGATGATTATACTTTTTTTGTTTCAATTATGGTCGAAATTATGAATTTTGTTTCAATTAACTTAGATTTGCAAATGACATGTGTTACTTATTCAAAAAATTATAAAAAGCTTATTAAATTCTCACGGTTATGGTAATGATTAGAGCATAAACTTAAATTCAAATTGCCGATTGAAAATAAACAAACTTTTATGTCAGTGGCAAGACCAAGCAAAGTAAATTTTCAACGTTTCATCAACGCCCCATCATCATAGCTCTGTTTTGTGCCTGTATTTGCTTAAGCTTTCGTTTCTTTCTTTTAGTGTATGGAACCATTGACCCATTTTTGGGTAGCATTTAATCAATTTCCTTTTAGTTTAAAAAAAGTTGTAGTATGATAAGGGTTTCAGAATCTCGTTCAATTATGTTGAACTATGATTTAGGGTTCGAAATTATATTATGTCAAAATATGAAATTGAAAGGAAACACTCATGCTAGGCATAGGTTTCGAAATATGTTTCAATTATTCTTATGATAATAAATATGATTTTCTCTCATAGTTTTTGACAAGTACTATACGTGGAGATGAATGAGATGATGCAAATTAGTAATCATGTTATTCATATTATTCGTGATACATGAAAGGAACACTGACTTGGATAGTTGGAGTAATTAACATAAAGCTAACAGGAATCATATCATTCATATGACACTTGACTAATCTTTTAATCTATGTTGTTGCATAATGCTTTATTTAGGCTCGCTTTACAGGAAATCAATAGATCATTCATATGCTTTTGTTTTTATCTGATACAAAGTACACTATACACCTTATTTAAACTGACTCCCTAATTATTGAATCTTCATAGAAGATGCCAAAACAATGAGTGATATGACACATCATCTGTAATATTAAACAATATTACATTATTCTCTAACTCCCCACAAACCACGATCCAAAATAGGCAATTATGGTGTGTTTTTCCATTGTAGGCGAACTGCAATCCAAAAAACGAATTGTGCAACCTGATACTAAATGATCAACATATACTGTGTCAAATAGAAATTTATTCATGAATACATAGAGAAATTCTGAGAACTTTTGGTTCTTGACACAGTGACATCATTTAAGACTTATTGGATTGAAGAAAAGTAATTAATAATCTTCATTTCATCATTTTACATTTTATATTCTCTTCCAGGTAATAAAACTTCATTCGAGCATCTTCAAATTCCTACAATTTCACTGTTGCAATGGATAATTAAAGATCTCAAAAAATTATACAGAACATTTGAACTTGATAGTAATCTTTATAACCATAACCCTTGTCATAATATATTCCATTGCTTTTCTATTCTATTTAAGGTCCAGCTCAATTCAGAAAAATATTCCTTCATATTACATTCATCAATCTACCAAATTTGTTATTAGTTCAATAATAAGACTTTATTTCTGATATTTGAGATTGATCATTATTCTTTGTGTTTAAAGAGCCCACAAGGGCGGAATGAGAATCAATCCCAAATCTCCTAGAACCGGGAGAGAAGCTCTAACCACATGTGCTATCCCCTCACCGTCTCAGAGATTGGCCATTAAATTAATAAAAGAATATTTGAAGTGCTAAAATGCCTAAGCTCTAAGCATTAACATTTACTCCGAATATAGAGGAAAATTAAAGGTAAATCTACAGTACAAGCACACGTTGTTAAGAATCCATGAATAGAAAGCAAACAGCTAATCTTAGACTTCATTCATATATAATTTTTTTACATAAAATAAAAATCGAAGAAAAAAAAAATACAAGAAGAATTTTATGAGTTTATATCCATATATAAAAGATGCATTGTGTGTGTAGTTTTCATTTCATAGCTCTTTAAAATAGGAAAATGGGTTAATAATGTTTTGAGATAATATTATAATTTCACTTTTGCATGTTTTTTAATTTTAGTGCTTATAAGGTACAAAGAGCCTATCTTAATGGGACTCCTCTAATGAAGAGTAGGCGGGAAATGACACATAGGATGGTTGAGGTATGTYATTTGATTTGGTCGTCYTATAGTTTTGTTCTCAGTAGCTTTTATGTTAACTTAATATCATTGAACGGTTAATTTCAGTGCCCTCAACAACCCGGTGGTACCGAATGTGGCTATTATGTAATGAGATACATGTATGAAATAGTTTCACGYTACAATAACTTCAAGGGAAATMTAGATGAGGTATGCATATCTTATCATTCATTGATTATTTCACTTTAATGTTCAATTATTTCTGGGAATAATGGTGATTTCTGAGTTGTTTTGAGCTGTAACTTAAACCATGGCTCATATTGGACCTTTTTTCTGGTTACTTACTTATTAGGTTATACATTAGTTGCTAGTGATGTTGCTAAGATGGTACAATGTTACGAATAAATATAAAGAAGGCTCAAATCTTATTGTGTACGCTTGTATACCTTAAATTAAGGTTGATAGTAATTTTACTAGATTCCTATGATGTTTGGACAAATGAAGCATGGCTGAAGTTCAAAGCTCCAGGATTCAATTTGGGGAGTTAAAATTAACAGTTGCTGGCCTAGTCACTATTTTTTAGTTTAGGATGACTAGTATTAGGTTGAAGTTATTTTGTGTCATTCTTGCTAAGGTATAGTAACTTTGGTGGAAGTTTGATAGTTGTAGCATTAGGTTGAAGGTTTTTTCTCAAATATTAAAGAAGATGATTTACTGATTAGTGTCATTTTTTTTTGTATGGTATGAATTCTGCTTTTCGTTTATGTAGTAGAGCCATAGACAATGGACAGAAGATGGCATATACAATTGATCTTCTTTCCTTA
This sequence comes from Bassia scoparia, assembly GCA_008642245.1. NCBI lineage: Eukaryota > Viridiplantae > Streptophyta > Magnoliopsida > Caryophyllales > Amaranthaceae > Bassia > Bassia scoparia. Next base: position 67,709 of record SNQN01001376.1, read on the forward strand.
ATCAATGTTGGAAAGGGCCAAGGGCTACCGATGACAATACATGGATATATGATGTACTGCATGCTCTGAAATTTGTTTTGTGTCATCCAAATTGTTCAAGAGTTCAAGATGTCATATTTGAGAAGTTAAAATTGGCAAATATGTTGTCTAGTCACTGTTTTTTACGTTTAGGAATGAGCTAGTATTCGGTTTTGAAGTTTCTTTTCTTAAGACCTTCAATATGTTTAATATTGTTTGTATTAGTTTTCGACTAGTATACGTAATTGAGATTGTTTATCAATATTTATTAATTGATTTGGTCCATTCTGGTTGATGATGGTATTTGTCACAAGAAAGAATGCTTACAATGTCAAAGGAAATGTTGAGGTTCGTGTGAACACATCGGTTGAGAGACACGTAGATATACATTGTTCTAGCTCGAGCATAAATAGTTGATCTTGTTTAATAGTGAGTCCCTAACATGATTTGGATTATTTGGTATTAGATTCATGGTTAGTTGCAACTGGTTATGTCTTAGATTGAGTTTTTAACTTATGTGTGGAATTGGAAGCTTATTAGCTGACATTTTGGATGTTGGAATACGAGTATGCACTCGAATGTTATTATGTATAAAAATTGGCGGTGTAATCTAATATGAGTTTTTGATGGATAACCACGGTTTAGTATGTTGGGATTGGTTTAGATGTTGAGTCGAAACTGCTGCCCGAAATTTCTAATAAATATTCATATTAGCACACCACAACACACACTATACACCATTTGTAATTCATATTGTTAATATGGTTAAATGAAGCCGTCTTATTTGTAACCATTCAAAATCGGTGATGTTAGTGTACTAAGATAAATGTACTTTAGGTAACCAAATCAATCGTTGGTGTTAGTTACCTTCAATGTGTTTTAGGTAACTAACAAACTAATGAGGTTAAGTAAAATGAATGGATTATTTGTAACATTAATTAAGGAAAGTTCGGTTACAATTAAATACGTATGGGAACCATCATACTTGTTGGTTACCAATAAAATACTCTTAGGTAAAACTTGCCACAGAGGTACAGTCGATGTTGGTTACACTAAAGCCCAAAAATGGATGGTTTTACTGTGGCAGTTTTTTTTCGCAGCTATGTGTGTGGAAACGAAAATCAAAATAGATGGATTATGCTGGCACTTGAGCTAAGTACCACTTTCGAAGATTTGCTTTGCTTGTGAATAGTCATCCGATAACCGATTAGGGTCCATTATTACGTATTTCCGCTTCTATTCACAGAACCAACAATACCCACCCTATACCCAAACAGCCACCTCCAACACGGAAGCAAACACCTGCAGCATTTCCAGTGGATATGAGATTCACTGATTAACAGTGTTGGCTAATTTTAGAGTTTGCAATTGAAACATCGGTGTCAATGGTAATTCCTTAAAACATTACAAGCATCTGCAGGACTCCGATCACTAATTGTGAGATACAGTATGTTGCAGTTGCACTCTTCAGGATACACGCCCCTCGCGGCAGTCATACACATCCCATCTATTTTTCAAAAAGTAATTCAAGGCATCTAACTTTAAATTGCAGTCAACAATCCACAAATCATCCAGCACCATCTAATTTATAAAAACAACAATTAACATAACATCTAATTGCCATTCTACTCACAAAAAAGCAAATTGGGTGGGCTTCGTCATTAATCTTAGCTTCTTAGGCGGTGGCGGTCCTACCACGTCCCCACTCAAACGAATGACTGCCTTAGGCGTGTTGCTTGTCAGTACTCTCGCACAGTCAACCGCCTTCCGTACCTTCAGGCTAATCTTCCCTCAAAACGATTTATAACTTCTTCTATTGGATGCAGGCTTTAATTTACTGACAGCTTGATCTTTTGAATTTATCATAATGAAAAAATGCTATAACGTATAGCATCGGGTTAGCTAACCATAACAGTCTAACTCATAACCAATGTAATATCAAACACATACAAGAGGAAAGAGATACACAACGAATGGGACAATAATATACCATTAAACATGCAAGAGATCAAGGCAAAATTCGCTATCGTCGCAACATAATAGTTTCAATTGTATTGATGTTGCAAAAGGAATGTAATGGATAAATTCTAATAACACGAATAAAACATAAAGACACTTATATATTTAGGCACAACAGCTTTAAACAAATTAAAAGACAAAGTGAAATGCTAACAGACAAGTGGTTGAAATATTTATGAAACACAGACAAAGAAAAAGAAAAGAAAACTTACAATCTGTCAGGAACCGGATCATTAGCAACATGAACATTAACCCTTAATTGCCAGAAGGATAAAGGATATGTAGTTACCAGAGAAGACACATTTCATAAAGAAGAAAATAAAGAAACCCAGAGGACACAAAAGAATCAAAAAGGAAGAAGGAAGCATAAAAGTAAGGGTCTTAGATTATTTGATTAATACGCTAAAGAGAAAGGATGCCCCCCAACTGAATAAGTCAAACAAGAGTTCAAGATTAAAAGATATTTTCATAGATACAAAGATTTGTCAATACGAAGATATCTACACTAGGGAACAAAAGAAGATGTTAAGAGATATACTCAAGACGGGTTGTCATAACAAAAAAATCAAAGAGGACGGGAGTAAAGCATTCAAATTTTCCACAGCTAAGGCACGGGGCTTCAAAAACAAAATATATCATATAAGATGTAAAACCAAACATATAGAAGGGAAATAAACAGCAAATAGATTTACTTATCTTCCTCATATAGATTGTTTTTATAGGTCTTTAATGACTCCTTACAGGTCCCACAAATTATCTCAAATTACGATTACTAAATATATAGCTGAAGTTGAGTGTAATGGCAGATTATTACAGGTCGACTCCCTAAGTAGCAAAAAGGTGTAAATATAATCTAACAATGAAGGAACATTTACTTGAAATGGAAAGGAACTAAGACAGGGCTAAAGCTAAACTCTTGAATTTAGCTTAGAAAAAAAATCTCTAAACGTAGTGAAATTGCAATTCAAGAGTTTTTTCCAAATAGGATTTGATGTCATATGATGTATGGAGATAGTTGAGAATCATATCCTTTCCAAGTAAAATTAACTTTTCTATCAAATTACCAACGTTAATACCAAGCCTCAGCTTTACACACTAGGGAAGTAAGAATTAACCAATTTCCCAAAAATCAACGTTAAAGTCCTTTGGATTAAATAAAGCATCTACTCTAAGAAAACAAAGGGCTGTCGGGAAGTAATTACGTAAGGAAGCATTAATGGTGATGGTAGAGAGAAAAGAATCATTCATTATGCATTGTGAGATTATAAAGGTTACAACTAACTCTCTAGCTACTAACTGATCAATCACATAAATAAACAAATATAACAAGAAACAAAGGAAAGATTAACAAAAGCCATTAAACCAAGGAATTGTCAACAAACAAATGCGGGGGGGTATAAAGAAAAAACCAAGAAATACATCGAATTAAAAAACAATCGTATGATTAAAACTTACAACACAAGGAGATTATAAACTAGAATGCATACGAATCAAAAGCACAAGTATCAATAACATAACACCAACGAAATTCATTAATAAACATTCAGAGCAAAACAAAAAACAACTGAAACTGAAGTGCAAAGAAAGGAAGTTACCGATCAAATTATTAGGTCAAAGCAAATACTAAATTAAATTGAGCAAGTTGAAAGAAGAACTATGGCAAAAATGAAGAACTGTAAGCTATCTCTCGAAGGTGGATTAGAAGGAAGAAGATGAGATGAAAAAGAATTCATCATCTGAATTTATGCTACTCTTATTATTTCACTGTTCTTATCTAATATGTTATTTATGTCTCTCTCTCCTAAAACTATATAATACAAACCAAAATAAAGGTCTACATATACAAGTTTGCCATATAATTTACACATGGTGCTTCAAGCTTCTCCAGTGAAGTCAGAACAGCTAAGAACGTCAGAGGCGACCGTGGATGCGTGCGAACACAAGAGGCAGGACGCGCTAAACGTCTGATGAAAAGTATGGTATCAGCGGCAAAGGGAGGCGCGGGCAGCGGAGGCGTGTGAGTGCGCGCGCAAGCCTGGAAGCGCTGAGGACAAGGAGCGCGGCGGCCTAAATATGTCGGATGTGGTAATCCGCGGTGCAGTAGCGCCGAGCAAATGGGATGCTTGCAAATGTGGTGAAGTACTCAACTTGAATGCCATAACTCCTCTTCTTATACGATTGCAATGTAAATCTGTGGAACACAGATTCGACACGACGGGCCAATGCTCAAATCTAACTTCCAGCAAAAAGTATAGCTGAATTAAAGTATTCCAAACATACACTTGAAAGTACTACACAGAAAGATGTACTAGTGTGTAAAATAGAGGAAAAGGAGATAAACTAAAGAGTCACTTGATAAAACACAAAAAACAAGTTTTGAACAAGACCAAGTGGAAATCTAACTAAGAGGTGGTAAATGATATGAAAAAAATAATGCAAAAGGAGAATAGTTCTATGTGTCCATTTTCGGTATCTATGAACTCCACGGAGCCATTAGCACGTCTCGAGTGCAAAGTAAAGCAAGCAAGAAAAAGGAAGAGAACTATACCTACGCTCATCTTCATAGAAAACGATCACTTTTAGCAATTAGTAAAGAGCAGCTTTGATACTGCTAAATTCGTAGAGGAGGAGGCCGTGGAGGTTGTCAAAGAGTATTCACAATCCATAATAGGTAAATGCAAATAGTCAGGTTTTCAAAAACAACAAGAACACAAGAGGAAGAAGTAACAAAGAAAAGGGGAAAAAAAGAACAAAGAGTAAGTTGGAGTAGCGACGAGGGCTTAAGGGACGCTAAAGGAGAGGAAGTCCCTCCTAGGAATAGAAATAAAAAGTAATAGATACAATGTTGCAAATAAAGGTTGTAATCTTTAAAATAAGTCATTTACTTACATTTCTCAAGTCTAATAAATGACCAATGCTTGGTGATAATACAGCCAAGAAGGAAAGTCAGAAAATAGGGATTAGCATAAGTTAAGCCTGCCTAGAATACAAGAAAATTGTTGATTCCCTTTTTGTGCAACTCTAAGTCCAGGTGTGGTTTAATGTTGTAAAGGTGGGAATGTATTGGATGCGTTTACAAATGAGTCATAAAAAGAACTTGGGATTAAGGTGCATATAATACTACTCTGGAGGCATATTAGCAACTGCTTACACAAAAATCACTTGAATTGTTTTCTTCCAATATTTTAAATTTTGGAATGTTTTTTTTTTTTCTTTTAATGCATTGGAATGCATGATTTGTTACTAAATTTATATTGAGGTTTATCTTACACAAATATAACAAACTTATTGTGTAAGGGTATAATTGAAAATTTGGCTAAGAGCACGAGTGTGGTACAGGAAGGTACAGGATGTAAAGTAACGAAGAAAAATTTCAAATAAGTCGTCGGAAGAAATAAAGGTATTAAGGGAATATTTCACATACGGTGATTGTTATTAACTTTCAAGTAGTTGTTTGATTCTAAATAGTAAACAATTAAGCAAAAGGAGGATTAGTAGAATTCCAATTAAGTGAATTTTGACTTGTAGTGCTAGTTGTAAGGCTAGATAAAGTTCAAATAGCAAAAAGTACAAGGAGAAGATCTAATGACATATTGGCTGGCAGACGAGCTCGACTAGAAAGACATAGTTGTTTTAGGTGCATCAAAATCGTACTAAGAGAGATTGATGAGTCGTTGGAAAAGGAGTGATGAAAATTAGAGTGTAGATTTAGTTGGGGAAGAATGGAGTTACTTAATAATCCATCCAAAATCCAATCATCAACAAAAATGTCATTTGCTTGGAAAACCAAAAGAAAGAAAAGAATTGTTTGCTTTTTTTGCATATGTATTGATTGTTTTTTGTGAAGTTTCCACTTGCAATAAGAACAAAAAGACACCCAAGGCAAAATACAAGCAAACAATAAATATGGAAATCTAGGAAAAGAGGAAAACTTGGAGAACAATTACTAAATGCCCTTATCATTTTCGACTCAATCATGACAGAGCAAGGACTGAAAATATTTTGGTTTGGGAGGCTGTAGTTTTTAATAAGGGAAAACAACGTGATAAACATGTAATAAAAAATCGCAGGATCCTACGACGCGTAAGCATACAATGTGTATTCAGTATGGAAAGCTAACTTATGATTAATAAATAAAGAGGTGGAGTTAGAGGTACTAAAGCGCTTCCACAAATAGTGCACGGCCAACCGGTCACTCAAAGTTTCGTCAATAAAAAAACTCCATATACGTATATAAAAAAGAAAGGTATACAGAGCATACACATATGTAGTTCTATGGAGGAACCCATAAAATGTGCTCGTCCGGAAGAGGGAGTATTAGGGATCTATGATGGGTCATTAAGGTTGGGTTTTCAAGGTTCAGCACAAACTTGTAGGTACGGGGCGGCCCAGATCGGCGGCATGGTATACTGAGGTTTGTGCGAGGATTAGAGCAGGGATCGCGTGACTGTGGAGAATGTTGTGGTAAGGGGTGCATTGCTAGAAAGGATTCCGACGCGAAACGTATGGGATAAATGGGAACGTCGAATCAAGTAAGCATCTGGGTTGGGGACATGGTACGAATCAAGATTGTAACCTAATCATCGCATGTGGTCTATCGGTTCATTGTATCTAAACGATTTGTGGTGCACACAATTACATTTTTACATTAGAAGCGCTACCTAAAGTATGAGTTGTTTATAGTAATATAGATACCTAAGCTAGTGTGAATTGTTGATTGAGATCTCGTAAACGGGTGAAAACAGTTTGATAGTTAATGATATTTAAAGTGATTTCAATCACGATCTTGTTACAATAATCAATATACAAAAAATGAAGTATATGACATAATGATAAAAAGTATAATGCGCCATTTACCCTAATGTAATAAAGGTGTTCGCAAAGAATGCCAGTGATCTCGTTGATCGCTATAGAAAGACAAAAAACATGTTAGTCTATGATAAACAATCAGAATCCGCTTGAATTGCTATAACAAGATTAGGAATCGTTAGTAGTGACATAATATAAATTGGAATGAAGTGAGAAGAATGGAACAAAAACCATGGAAATGAAGTATTAAGAATTACATATTTTAATGATACGTTAAAAGTGAATTTTACCTTGTTTAATGGCTATGATAAATGGTTAGTCAATAAAAGAAAGTGAGGGAAGTATTGGTGAGTAAGCGATACATTAGAATCTCAACTTCCCTTTGATTGTTGATTCGAAAGAGAATCGATGCTGATAAAAAAGAATTGTATGTTTAAAGGTTTTAGAGAGAGAAAGAGATGTAGTGCGTGGAACTGTGCGTTGTGGAAGGTTGTGGATTGTATCGAATGGCAAGGGCAAGGGAGTATTTATATAGGCACAGGAGATGGCAAGACTGGCAAGGACGTATATAGACTAAATGAGGCTATATAGGTTTGCCGTAATGCCATGCTGTCGGATAAGGTTGAAACTTCGTAGGCTTGTTGACCGTAATAGCGGAGCTATGGAGCGTATAGCCTGTGCGAGATGCTTCGAATATTTGGAGATAATAACGACTCATCGTATAATAAGTCAAACAGTCGAATCTTTGTTTCTCCGATTTTGTGATGACTTGAATTCGGCGCTGAAAACTTGCTCCAGAGGCGTTCGTAGGAGTTTAAGAAGTCAGTATTGGAGTATTGAGTTATATTGTATTTCTGCGTATTGTTTTAAAAATGAAATTATATAGACATCGAAAAATTAAGAATAGGATTCAGAAAATGTAGATGTGATGAAATAAAAGCACGGATCGCTCAAACTTTTAAACATTTGAATTTAGATGAAATACGGAGAGAATTGCTTGTATTGATTGCTTCAATGTTCGGTAGACTAAATATTTTAACGTTGTAGATAAAGCGTTTTTCTGAGTCGAAGCAAACGCGAGACGCAGATTTTCAGTAGGAGTACTCATCTGGGGAAATTTTCACGTGTTAAAAGCCTACTTGATAGTGGTGGATACGTAGGAGAACGTCAAAGTGCGATTCGGAAGAGAAGCATCAAGGAGTTTGGCCCTGATGTTATCTTGGCGTATTTCTGAAAAAATTTTTACTTGTTACCGGCCCATGCGTTACTTGGATAGGTGGATCTCGGGTGGTTTCTCTACGGTAGAGGACATGAGTGTTTTCCTGAGAGTTGTGATGGATGTGTAGGAATTATGGTAGGGAGCAAATCTAACAAGACACCACGAAGTAAGCGGAACTCTTTGAGGGGGAGAATTAAACGAGTTGAGAATTTTGTAGGGGAGAAGATTAAGACCGAAAGATGTGTTTGCTTGAGATTGTCATGTCGCGGGAAGTACATAATACGAAAGATTTGTGGATTCTGTGCGAGAAGGAGTCGAAAGATGTTGTGATTCTGTGCGGGAAAATGGTAGGAGAAGATGTTTGCGCTGGATTCTGTAGGCGGGAGAAACAATACGAAGATGGGTGGATTTTTGTGAGAATCGTAGACCCCGAAGATGTGAATATGGATTCTGGTGCGGGAGAAATCAAACCGAAGTGTGTAAAGGAGCTTTGTGAAAAGCCACTGATGAGTTGAAGTATTAGTGGGAGGTATGCAAGGTCGTCAACGTTCGTTCTTCGGAATCCTAGCTGACTTGGTTTCCCGGGATAAGTTGGCGTGGTAGAACAATTCGGTATAGGATGAAGGGCCGGTATAGGCGGTGAGCAGATGTATTAGAGGGCCTATGTTAGGTGGGAATGTGAGTGCAAGTGTAATGTGCATGTTAATGAATTGTTGGCAGAGCTATGATGATGATTATTATATCAATGCATGATGATGCTTATGACGGTCGAGAAGTCTATTTTTGATTAATGATGAATGCAAGGGAAATTGAATATGGTAGATGTTTGCGATTGGGGATGAACAGTTCAAGCATTGGAGGCAAGGTGTTTGTAATGAAGTGAGCCCAACCATGGGTTGGTGGTGTTTGGGATGGTTAATTGGTGGGTTGATGGTTGGTTATAGTGTGAGCCCAGTTGAGAGTTGTGGTAGATAGGTTGGGCAATGGTAATGAAGTTGAGGTAAGGCTAGTATTGTTGGAGATGGGCTGGCTTAAGCTTTTGTGGGGTATGGAAGGGAAGGCGGGTGTGTTGATTGCCAATGGTAACTGAGCTGAATGCTGTATAAAACAGAAACAGAGGAAGAAATGAGAATGTGCATGCGTGCTTGAGGAGAATCCTGAGTGTGAGAGATAGCCTAAGGAAGAGTTGAGAGAGCCTATAGTTAGGAAAGAATAGGCAAGGTCAAGAAGCAAGCTAAAATTTGTGACTGAAGGTAGGTAAGGGAATTAGATGTGGTGGTAATGATGTTGGTTAGCTCGAGTTTGTCGGTGTACACTAGGAATTTGAGTTCTGACTTAGGGAACATATAATGGATCAGAATTGTTTTGATTTGATTGGGGTTGGAGTCCGAAAGAGGCTCTAGTATCCTTAGGAATACGTCGAGTTCTTGTTGATGATGTTGACAGATTGCGTGTGTGAGGAGGGCTTTGTGGTTGGTAAGAGGTGGGTTTGAGAGGTGAAAAAGGCCTTGAATTCCGATAGTGACCACGGGGAGTGTGCTTTTGATCTGCTTTTTGTTTGAATTGGGGTTTTTGTAATTTGGATTTGCAATTGGTTTGGCATTGATTGCATTGAACTTGTTTTTTGTTTTTTGTTTGGCCATTATTTTTTTTTTTTTTGCACATGTTTTCTAGCAGTTGTCAAAGGGTTAAGGTCGTGTGTTGATGAAAAAAGTAGGCTGATGAAGTTTTAGTCAAGGGTTGAAGTGGATTTTATATGAAGGGAGGAGGGAAGAGGTTGTAGTTGTGTGGAGACGAAAGAGGCTCTCTGGGATGCATTGAATTGTGGGTCGTAGTAATTTGATCCATTAAGTATATAGCAAAACTATTGGGGCTAAGAGAGAAAAGAAAATTTATAAAAGTAAGAATTTTAAAGGGTATGCAGAATGTGATCAACTAATGAATGCCGCGTGGAAAAGAAATAGAGAGTTAGGAAGGGATCCGATGAGTCTAGAAGATACGAAGCTAGAAGATCATTATCTATGTACTCGAATGTCGTAACTTGCCGATGTGGTGAGCCTATACTTGGAGATGATTGTATTCTGGCTGGAGGTAAGAAATGAGTTGACATACTTTATAGGAGCGGAGACTAGGGTGGATGCATCCTCCCCATTAGTAAATAGTTGGTGAACTCTGTTCTCTCCTTGTGTAAGGATTTCAAGCCTGGAAGGATGTTGGTCTGAATGTCTTGTATTTGCATGAGGGGACATGTTCCAATACATGTTTTTCAGGAAGTTGAAAAGAAACTGCTATTGGATTAAAGGAGGGGAAAGCCATTGGAAAAGCAGGGTCAGAATCTTAAATAATTGGTGGTGCTTAACACCATGATGATAATAGGTCATCAGTGTGGTTGAATTGGGTTGGTTTCGGTGAGAAGTCCTGTTGGCGTTTGGTTGCATAAGTGGGTGTAGAGGAGGTGGTTGGAGAGATAGGGTCGGTGGCTTTTTTTGTTGCTTTAAATCTTGTTCAGAGGAATGTCGATCATCTTATTTTTTAGCTTCGTGAATTGGTCGGAAGTTTGGAGCTTTCTTGTGGAGAGGCATCTTGTGAGTTAAGGGATTGGTATGGTGGAGGAAGGTTAGGTTGGGATTTGGCTGAGGGTGTGTGTAGGGCTGATGATGTGAATGTGGAGAAGAGGTGGATTGGGTGAGGGATATGAGGGAGAAAGGTAGGTTGGAACTGGTGAGGGTAAGATTTTTGGGTTGAGCAGCGGGATATGGAAGGCTTACTGTTAAAGATAATTAGTGAATTCTTGGTCATTATTGATAATGAATGCAGATGCAAAGCAGGTTAATTCATGTCATTTTCTGTAGAATTAGAAGGTGCCTTTTTTTTTTTGAATTTTTTTGTTTTTTTTTTGTTTGTATTTTTTTTGTGTTTGTTGTTTTTTTTTTTTTTTTTTTGAAAGTGCAAGTATGAGTGAGATGTATGATATGATTCTAATGTTGTGTACGCTAGAGGTGAAGTGGCTGGCTGAAGGTAAATCAATCCTAAGGTGAGTCTAAGCACGTCTAAGGTCAAGTCTGTGTCCTAGAGTAGGGCAGCCTAAGAAGAGCTATGTGGAGTCAATGGTCAAGGGTAGACTAGGTCAAGTGTAGTGTGAAGGTCGAAGTGAAGGACAAAGTCTATGTGACTAGGTCAAGACTGGGGAGGTCAACTAAGTACTAGGGCAGTGGAAATGCTGGATGATGAATAAAGATCGGATAGCAGGTTATGTTAAGGTAGATGTACAATGGTAGACCAAGATGCACATATTAAGAACATGAAGGACAAGTCAATAGGTGGTTATCGGTAAGTAAGAGGTGACGCAGCTAAGAAGGAATTGGGTAGTTTCACTACTGGCAATTAGGATGTGCATGATACTGAAAGTAACAAGTGCACCAGTGCATGGTCGGGAAGGATTGCTTAGCATCGATCAATTTAATACATGCGCCAAGGAGTTCTCGTTAGGTAGTCCAGGCATAGAACTAGCTAGTGAGACAAGCAGCGCGACGTTTCGAAATGGGTTTAAAGCAATATCCATAATACGTGTTGTGGAATTAGAAGACTTCAGTGTCATTACCTTACGTGATTTCAGGATCGCCAAGTGTAGGATGCGAGCTCAGCGTAGTAGGGGTAGTTGGCGTATCATTGAGTCTGTGCAGTGGCTGAGCCACGTGACCCGCGATGGTGGGGTGTGTTGATATGGGAATGCACAGTGCCTAGAAGGTATTCACGGAAGGAAAGTTGGTGAAAGAATGCCTCAAATAAGGTCAGTCGTGGGTTCGGGAATGGTATGATGAGATCTGTAACCTTGCACGTGTAGGGCCTATCGTTCGATTGTATTCATTAAACAGATGGATTGATGCACAATTAAGTTTTTAGACTTAGAAGCTGCTAAGTAAAGATTCTAATGAGTGTTGTTATTATCAAGATATAACTAGAATTGGACTTTTGTATTATAATTATAGTGCTAAAAATAGGATTTTTTGTCTGATTTAAGGGATAACGGTTTTGTAGTAAAAATTTACAAAGTTATAAACAATATGAAGATGAAGATGAAAATTCATCAAGTTATGAAAACGCATTACTATTATGCAAATAAAAAGGTTGTTACGCAAAAACTGAACGAAGTGATGTCGCTGATGATATACAAAGCAGAAACATGTTAGTATGAAAAAATGCATGTATCTTGCCTTGATTGCTAAACGATAAGGAATCGTTATTTAAAATGATTAATGAATGGAGAAGACTGAAGAAACATGGAAAATTGAAAGCTAGAAATCTACTATTACTAAATTAAAGAAGTGATTTCTTGTTTTATTGATTAAACTAACAAGGTTAGTTCATATTAAAAGGAAAGTGAGAGGGAATATTGTCAGTATTAGTTCCAACTTTGTCTGTTGTGAGTTCGAAGAGGACGATAGCTGAAATAAATAACGAAATGTGTAATGTGTTTAAGTGCATTTAGGAGGAAAGAGAGAGGATGCTGGAAAGTGAGTTGTGAAGTGTGGGTTGGGACTGAGAAGGCATGGAGTTTTAAGCACGAGGAAAAACGAGGCAAGGAAGTAGGGCGCTTAGGAGGGGTTGATCAGCTTAGTTGGGATTGAGCTGGAATGTTAGGTGGGTGTGTTCGATTGAGGGGATGCAGTGCCTATATAGGTTCAGGACCTGACATTGTGCAATGTGCAGTCAATGTCATGTGGGTTCGGGGACGGGTGATAGATCTTAATCGCGATGACGGTTCATATCGTTAATTTTAGTTCCATATTAAATTTGATCAAAAGAGCTAATGATTGCCTTGAGAGTGCTTGATTAATAGTGGGTTTGCGATTATAAACAAAGATTCTACATGGACAGGGGATCATATTGATGTTAGGCAATGTAATAAGTGTTGAACGGTCGCAATAGATATTGATCTTAATGTGAAAACGTTAAATGGTTGTTAGAATATTAAAGGGATGATTGAATTATATATGAACGGCATGAAACAGGTTTAGCATGCATTATGTAAATGGGCCTTCCTCCTTGTTGAACATCATGATGTAGAAAGAAAAATCGAAGGGATGTCTTCGTAATTGGTGATTGAGAAAGCAGGTAGTATTTGAAATTAATAGTAAGATTAATGAAACAATAAAACTGGAGAATTTAAAAATACATTTTACATGATGATTAGAGGTGATTTTGACATTGTATATTTCAAATATGGTTATCAAAGTAAAAGCGAAGGAATGAAAGATGAAAAGGTTTTTGGGTGAGATGTAGATTGATACCTATTTTGTGTGATATACGAAGAGAAGTCGTGCTGGTAATTGAAATGGAGTTGTTGAGTGGTTTTGAAGAGTGTACATAGATGATGTTGTGCTTGTGTTTGATGAAGTGGAGATGTGGCTGTGATGTGATGTGTAGTCCAGGTATGAGCAAGGAAATGCAAGTATTATATGGCACGTGAAAGGAAGAAAAAAAACTGGTTTCTCTGAGGATGAGGTATTACAGTGAGGGTATAATAGCTCATGTCGCGTTTCTCTTATTTCATAAATTTGGCAAACGTATGCTTGTTGCATATCGCAGTTTGACGTATTAGTCTTTGCGTAAATACGATGGCTGCGTATCTTGCCCCATGGTCGAATGTTCGAACTGATATTAATTCGATTTTGTGATTCGTTGTCGAGCACTAGCTCTAGTCTCAGCTAGATTTTTGTAGTTTAGAAGTCACGTTTCGGAGTATTTTTCATTACGGGATTTTGCGTATTCTGGTTTAAAATTGCAATCAGTGAAAGCATAGAGAATAGAAATAATTAAAAATTGGGATCAGAATATGTGACGCAAATGGAAAAAAGAGAGATCGAGCGTGTTGTGTTGAAATTCGAAACTTTGAGTTTTCGAGAAAGAAATTTTGCTTGTAAAGTGATTTGCTAAGTAATCGTGCGAACTTTCGTGAGAAAGATCTTTTTGAGTCGAACAGGGACGCGTATGTTAACATATACTTTGGGATAAATTTTAGGTATTAAGGCACTTTGACTGAGTTTAGAGCGAGAGTTTGTAAGAGATCAAGATTCGTTGGGCGGAAGCTCAAGGATTTGCGACACGGTTCTTTCGCGTACTGCAAACGGTAGTTTAGCGTGTCATGGGTTGATGTGGTTTGTGTGAGTTATGAGGGATCCTCGTGAATGGGAGATCAGCGGGGTCATGCTTTCGAGGATAATGGCATTGATTGAAAATGATGCTTCGATAGGTACATTGGTGAGAAGTGTTTTTTATGTGTAGAGAATTGCATGGATTTATGGACATTGTGACCTTGAGATTCAGGGAGTGGAAGAAGTCTTGGTTTAAAGAGTCTTTGATTTGGAAGTGGCTGTTGTAGTTGGTTCCAGACCATGTTTTGCAAGAGTCTTTGAAAGGTTTGTCTGGGTCTGGCTT